>PVJN01008507.1:0-62260 GCA_004026805.1 Lasiurus borealis | reverse complement strand
GGGCCGCGGGCAGGGCAGGAGGGCCGGGCTGGCTGCACGGAGCTCGGCTGCGCGCGGGCCTCCCCTGCGCCGCCGCCGCCTTCCCCTCCACGCGCCCGTGCCCGGCATCCGCCGACTCCGCGGCGACGGGCAGCTCCGGGCGCCCCGGGCGCAGGCCGGCCCCGCCCGCCGAGCGGCGGCCAATGAGGAGCGGGGCCCGGGCTCGTCCGCCCGCCCGCCCGCCCGTCCGCCGGGGCGGCTGGTTCCGAGCGCGGCGCCCCGCCCCCTCTGGCCGCGCCGGATCGCGGTTCCGCGGCTCCGGAGGGCAGGTCCGCTCCCCGCAGCGCGGCGCGCGAAGGTCGGCCTGCGGTCCTGCGGTCCTGCGGCCCCGCGGCCGGGCAGGGGCAGGGGGGCGCGGGATGCCCGGCCGGATGGGGTGCCCAGGGCGCGGCGGGCGCCCGGTTGGAGTCGTAGAACCGAACCCCGGGGCCGGAGAGGGGAGGCCGGGCGCGCTGGAGGGGAGCCTTTGCCTGCGGCGCGCCGGGCACTGAGTCACCGCGCGGCCCCGCGCTCCCGGGCGCCTTCCCCGGAGGACGCGGGGCAAGGTCAGCCGGCGGCGCTTCAAGGACGCGCGCGCGGCTCCTGCATGCTGATGGCTCCGGGCGCCCGGCTCCTGCGAGGAGGGAACCCGGGGGCCCTCGCTCCCCACCTCCTCTCCCTCCCGCCCCACGGCAGCTCTTGGCTGCTCCTCAAAGACCTTGTTGTCGCCCAGACACTGGGACCTTGTCTCGTCGCTGGAAGCACTCGTGGCTCTTGGGGCAGGCGGCTGGCCGCCTTCGAGGACCACCGTCCGTCCCCACGGCGACAGCCAGTTTCATGGGGGAGAAAGGTCTGAGCCTCAAGGGTGCAAATGCATCACCAAGGCCGCGTCCAGACGGGCCGCCTCAGCGCTCCTGACCCCTGAGGGCGCCCCCCTTTCCTCCCACGGCGGCCTCTCCCCGCGCCCCCCATCCCCACGCCACGCAAGCGGCAGCCCTGTCTTCCCCACACGCAGCCTCCCCGCGCCTGGGGGTTGCCAGGGCGCCCTTTTCCAGGGCCTCCAGCCTCCGCGGGGAGGGAGGGTGTTGCAGAGTCAGGTCAGGGACTCAACTCTGCGAGCATCAAGAAAAGGAACTTTGGTGGAGAAGTGCCCGCACTCCAATGCTCTGGCCTTGACATTCCATCGTTTCCTCTTTAAAAAAAAAAAATGTATATCTATATTTTTTATTGATTTCAGAGAGGGAAAGAGAGAGAAACATCAATGATGAGAATCACTAATGAGCTGCCTCCTGCACACCACCCACTGGGGAGGGAGCCTGCAACCTGGGCATGTGCCCTGACCAGGAACCAAAAGATGATCTCCTGGTCTGTAGGTCAACGCTCAGCCACTGAACCTCACTGGCCAGGCCAGATAGGGTTTTTAACTAAAAAAAAAAAAAAAAAAAAAAAAAAAAAAAAAAAAAAAAAAAAAAAAAAAGACATAAACATTTACATGGCCCATTATTACAATAAACCTGATATTTGTGTGTGTCTTGCACATCAAAAAGAGCTTGCTCTTGCCTATATTAGTTCATTAGCGCCTCCTAGCCTCTGGCTGACCCCATGTTACAGGGGAAAGGATCAGCGCTCTAGCAGTCCGAATAGCTGTCCTACCAGACAGTCTTTGGAGGCAGCGATGTGGCTCTTTCCCCCAGCTGGGGCTGGGGCCAGTGCCTACTCTTCACCCCACTCCGGGTGTAATAGTCCACTCCTGCTGTCTTCCAACTCACGGGAAGGTTTTTGAACAAGGAGGTCCCCTTCACTTTGCCCGGGGTGACACAGATTATGTGGCAGGTCCCACACACACGTCCCAGTTGGCAGAGTTCCCTTTTTTGACCTAGCTGACCCTCACCTGCAGAGTTCATGAGTACCGTCATCCTCTCTCCAGGCAAGGTACCCTTGTTTCTTTATTTTCCTCTTTATCCTCCCTCCTCATCAGGTACCCACTCTGATAGTTGTCTCTAAATGCACACTTCCTTGGGAGAGGAAGACGGTGGAATCTATTTGAAAGTCAAATCCAGATTATTCTGAAAATACACAGCTCACTGTGTTTTCATAAGCTGAACACACCCATGTAACCAGGACAAAGACCGAGAAACGAAAACAGTATCAGCCCCCTGTCCCAAACTCCCTCCTTTCGTTTTCTAGTTACCATGGACTCCGTGGTAACTACTATTTGACTTCTAGCTCCAAAGACCAGTGCTTCCAGTTCCTGTATTTTATGCAAGTGGCATCGTGCATTATATATACGTTCATATCTGACTTTCGTTCACCACCAGTTGTGAGATTCAGGCCCATGTTGAGTGTGACAGGCAGAGTGTTCTAGGATGGCCCCCAAGGTTCCATTCCTCTCTTGTACCCACACCTTCTCGAACGGTAGTCAATCGGACATTCATCTGGGTGCTGCTGTTACGATGTCCCTTTGCAGATGTCATAAGGCCCAGTGTTGGAGGAGACTGTTCTCAATGGACCTGACCATGTGAGCTCTGGGCTTTTCTGGGAGAAAGAGGTTCGAAGTAGGAGAGGGATGAACACAAGGGAAGTTCTACATTGTTGGCTTCAAAGACAGATGAGGGGCGGGGGGGGTCTACACAGCCAGCAAAGAAATGAGAGCCAGTCCTCCAATTGCAAAAGACCCTGCATTCTGCCAACAAATTCTGGATGAGCCTGGGAGAGGATTGTGGGTGAAAAAGGATCACATGCTAAACCTGGCTAGCTCGGGGAAGGCCTAGGGAGGCGGGGGGGTCCTTACAGACCCAGAGACCAATAAAAACCACAGGGGATGGTTTGAACATAAGGATTCCTAACTAAAGGTGAGCAGTCACATCCCAGGCCTGTGACTTCCTTGACAAAAATAAATATATTTTTTTATATATTTTATTGATTTTCCACAGAGAAGAAGAGAGAGGGACAGAAAGTCAGAAACATCGATGAGAGAGAGACATCGATCAGCTGCCTCCTGCACACCCCCCACTGGGGATGTGCCCGCAACCAAGGCACATGCCCCCGACCGGAATCGAACCTGGGACCCCCCAGTCCGCAGGCCGACGCTCTATCCACTGAGCAAAACCGGCGTCGGCATAAATATTTTTTAAGTGACCCTGTCTATTGTCTTTTTGCACCTAAGAATGGCAGTGATTGCCTTTTCCGGACCGCTCAGGGTACACCCCCCACACCAGAGGCCACAGGACCCCTCCTTGTTATCTTGCTCCCCCCAATGCCATCCCTATGTGATGTAAATATCGTTAACCATCCTGTACCCACCCATGGATTCCATGTATCCTCGCTTACATCTCCTTCTTTGATTCTAATTTATAAATAAGCTGTGAAACGGCTATCTCTGGAGCATTTTGCTTCCTGGCAATTGACTCGAATAAACTCATAAAAAATTCTCTACAGGCCGAGACCAGTTTGGCTCAGTGGATAGAGCTTCGGCTTGCGGGCTGAAGGGTCCCGGGTTTGATTCTGGTCAGGGGCATGTACCTTGCTTGTGGGCACATCTCCACGGTGGGGTGTGCAGGAGGCAGCTGATCGATGTCTCTCTCTCCTTGATGTTTCTGACTTTCTACCTCTCTCCCTTCCTCTCTGTAAAAAATCAATAAAATATATTTTTAAAATTTCTCTACAGGTTTGAACCTTTCATACTGTGATAGGATCCTGAGATCCAGCCCCCCACACCTTCAACTCAGCCCGGGAGACCCTCAGCAGAGAACCGAGCTACATCGTGCCAGGATTTAAGGCCTACACACCTGTGAGCTGGTAGATGTGTTTTATTGTCAGCCCTAATGTTGTCCTTTGTAGTCTGTGGTCCTCTGTTTTTTAGAGATAGAACACAGCCTGTGTGTTACAGTTCTGATAGTGTATAGATACAGTTGGAGTGTGTTCTATCTTATTGCTGCAGAGTATGCCACTGTTGGATGCACATAACTTCTCCACCCATCCTTCTGTTATTGGTTACTCGGGTAGTTCCTGCCATAAACTTCCGGTGCATGCCTTTTGCTGGTATTTAGAGGTGAAATTTCTGGGTCATAGAATGTGCGTACGTTCAGCGTCAGTGACTACGACCAAACAGTTTCCCGAAAAGTAAGTTATTCTTCCAGACTCGCCGTGACCTAATTGGAACTGGTCCCCGCTCTCACCAACGCTATCATTAACTGGCTAGTCTAATCACAGAAAGCCCGCTGAGCCACAAGCCAAGACAGGCCGGGGAAAGCAACAGCTTTGAACCTGGCACTGACTCTCCTCCGCGGCCAGGTCAGCCACGTGAGTTAGCGGCGAAGACGGATGCTGACATTCTCGCAGTTAGAACCTCGAGCCAGTCTGCTGTGTGGATGGATTTGCGCACCTCTGCTGACGCTGCCCTTCTAATGCTGAGGGTGTTTTAAATCCGACTGTCTTCACAGCAAGTCAGCGAAGCATCTTACTTAACATGCACACAAACACAGGCATCTGGGGTGGATCAGACTGGAAGATCTTGAAACATGGAGGTCTGTAGTCCTGTGGTTGCTTTTCATATGGATCCGGTTCCATTTCAAACCGGAAAGCATGTCCTGACGGTACAACTGCAGCAAACACTCGGCAAGCCTTGCAAACAAAGGAGCAAACGCGTGCCTAAGCGATCGCCACACCAGAGTCAGCGAACACCATTTTCACATCCTAATTGCCAGGGAGGGGGACAGCTGCGTCATTGTTTCAAACACGCACTCCGCGCGCAATTACGCCCAGAACACATGTCAGCACTGGCGCAAGCTGCTAAATTGCTTGATAACGGATGGGCACCGCTCGGGCTGTGCGCACTGTCTCCGATGTAAAATGGGAAGACTCCTTTTTCTCCGAGACCTCCGGGGTTTCTGCTGGTTTAAGAAAGCCAGGTTTTGTGTCAGATGGCCAGATTATGTAAGCGACAGCCCACCCACGTAGTCAAGGCGCCTGTGATCAGTACATCCTGCCGCTCTGCTGCCTCTTTATATGTGTGTGAACGAGGCAGGCTTCAAGAGGCTGGCTTCCGGGGTGGAGGTGCTTTGCCTGTGATGAGGGGGTTTTGCAGCCACGAAACAGAAACGTCCCCTTGACGACCCCACAATCCAGAGAGCCAGGGTGGGCCATGGCCTGGGCAGCTGCAGACACTGGACTCTACTTCGTCAGCCTTGTGTTCAGTGAGTTATTATCCCTGAAGAGAACGGTCATTTAAACCCCTTGTTCAGTGTCCTTACAAAGTGCCAGTGTGTCCTGAAAAGCATGAAATAGTCTTGAACATGGATAGGAGGTCACCTGTGGCCTTCACATCTCCAACCTGAGAAACATCCTCGTCTGTTTTTTTCCTCCTTCCTATCTATTTACGTATTTATATTTTCTTTTTCTGTTTTTATTTTACTTTTCTTTTTTTTCAATTTTTTTATTAATGTATTACATGTATGCCTATCTTCCTATGCCCCCCCTTTCCCAGGCATACTTTAACCCCCCAGTGTGTTTTTATTTTACTTTTCAATTATGGCTGACATTCAATATTACTTTATATTAGTTTCCCATCCTCCTCTGTCTTAGCCACGCCTCCCAAATATTCCTCTCCCGCATTTGCCCCAATTAGATCCAGTTTGTTTCAAAGGGTAACGATATTATTGTTGTTGTTGTTGTTAATTATTATTATTCCCTAATGGTTTGTGCATCCAATGCGTTGCAGGACAGATAGATTCATGTCCACCGTGGGTCTGTCACACACGCACAGGTAGCCAGCAACAGCAACGCTTTATAAGGAGGTCACTCTGAGTATATTTAGATGACACGGTGGCCCAAATGGACCTGGAGTCCCCTTCGCTCAGTGTCCAGGCCGAGCCCCGAGTTAGAAACACTGGGGTCCGGTTCTGCCCTTCGAGGAAAAACACTGACAAATCCAACCAAGAGAGTGTCCGTCGTTGCTGACCCGGCGCCAGCCCCGGACATGTCCGGGTGGCGGCCTGCACACGCTGGCATTTCAGAAGAACACCCTGCAAACACAGCTGCTCAGAAATGCTTTCTGCTCCCGGGGGACCTGAGAAGGGAGCGGGGACGAGGGTTGCACGGTGAGCAGCCCCGTCTAAAGCCGTGGCCACAGCAAAGCGAGCGTCAGTTTACCGAAAGAACCCGCCCTCCTAGGTTCTCAATAAAAGCGCCTGGCTTTCGGTAGACATGGTGAGGGTGCCACCTGAGGGATTATGTTCCCAGGAGACGAGGACCAGCTAGCCATGACCTCTGCCCTTCAGCGCAGTGAAGAAGGCAGACAGACAGTACCCTCTAGCGGGGTAAGTATCCCAAGTCTAACCCAAATGAGGGGAGGGAGGTGGGCAGACTGGAGAGGAGGGTGACCTGAACTGTGAGGGGTAAGGACAGCCAGCCGGCTGCAGGGGTGGGGTGAGGAGTACTGGGCAGAGGGGGAATGTGGGCAATCGTTGCCGGTGGAAGACGCAGCCGGCCGGCTCGGCGTGGCTGAAGAGAGGCGGCTGGCTGGGGGGCCAGGAGCATGGGGGGCTGGGATGCTAGCCAGGGATCCATTCCTTGCAGGACGTTAAGTGGGGAAACGATCTGATCAGATGTGCCTTTTAGATACACCAGTCTGCAGGCTGGCAGGGAAGAGTAAGGGAGAGATGACGGAAAAGGCATGGATGGGATGGTTTATCTCTCTTTTCCCTGAGAGACCCGGCCCCTCCCTGCTGCCACAGCCTCCCACCCCCCTGGGCTCTCCTGATGGTGCCCACCTGAGACTCTGCTTCGTCCCAGGGGAGAGGCAAGGAGGACAGCTGAGGGTCACTGCCTCAGAAACCCGGAGCCACCAGAAGTGCTTCAGCACCCAATCTGTTTGACAGCCACAGAAATCGCGTGAAGTAGGCCAGCCAGGCCGGCCCACGGAGGACTAGTGGCCTCGGGGCTAGTCTCTGGCTCAAGTTTTTGTGAGTGGGTCCCTGAGAGGAGAAGGGGGATGAGTGTCCCCCTATGACCTGGGGTTCCCCTGTTCCATAGGCTCCTGGTGCGGAAACACCCTTTTCTCCCTCCCTTTGAAGACCCTGCTGCTGGGAAAGGTTCCAGCAGCTTGTACAGTGGTACCTCGAGATACGAGTGTCCTAACATATGAGATTTTTGAGATACGAGCCGTCGAGCGAGCGATTTTTGCTTTGAAATACGAGCAACATTTGAGATAGGAGTCATCGCGCGCATCGGCCGGCTGCACATGACCCACCAGTTTACCGCGACTCGAGTGTCTCATAGTTTCCCAAGCCTCAAGGTTACGGAACGAAATACACTCGTATCTCGAGGGACCACTGTATGTGCATTCTGGTGCCCCCTCTGAGGAGCAGTTTAACGGAAGCCTCCACCCTCTGTGCCCCCATGAAAGGCCACGGCCATTAGAACTGCACCCCGAGCACCATAAGGAGACCCACAGGCGACCATCCTCGTAACCCCACCCTCACCATCTTCAGGGCGAGCTAATGGGGAGGGGTTTTCTAGAGGAACCCACACCTGATGCTAAAATAGACATTAAGTGGAAACAGGATTAAAGAAAATGTCTTGTCACCCAACAATGTCGATACGTATGCAGAAACAATAAGAGGATTGGTGTCTTCTGCCTCCACACCCTAAAAACACATCATCGGCCACAGTGTGGTCACCACGATGCCAGCCTCGCTCGCTCTGCTGTGGGTTTGCCCAAATTGTCATTTCTGACAGGTCAGGTAGGCAGTACCGTACCCCAGAGACCAGCAAGCTTTTCTGCAAGGGCAGGAGAGTAAATTCTGCCAGCTCTGGGGCACATGGTGTCTGCTGCCTAGCACTCTGAGGCTGCAGTGAAAGTACACATCCTGCAGAAGTGAACAGGCATGAGCGAAACTGGCCCACACGCACCATGTGATGCACAGAGCCCTGTGCGAAAAGCTCTACCCACTGAGCTAAACAGTCCCAGGAAAGGCATTCCCATGTTCAGGCATTAGGTCTGCAAAGGCCTAGTAAATCATAACATGTTCATCCATTGTCCACTGTCGGTGTGTCCATTGTCCACTCTTCGAGGTGCGGCCTGGAGATCACAGGATGACGTTTGCACCCATGAAGAGCCCTCCATGTTTGACCAGCTGTCTCCTCATACATGCCCCTGGCCACCAGGGGCTACTGAGCAGAAGTATGGGCTGTGTTCCTTGTGTCCAGAATTCTTGTGTCCTGAAGATCAGTGTGCCAATTAAAACCTTTTGACTAAAGTAACAGGAGCTGTAGAGAAATTTATTTTTCCACATATCAGACAAACTAGAGGAAGGGTGGGTCCCACAATTGGCTAACCAGTATTTCTAGAACCTGGTTCTTTCCATTGTCTGCTCTGCCATCTGAAGTACAGGCTTCTGCCCTGGCCGGGTGGCTCCGCTGGTGAGAGCATCGTCCCATATACTGAAAGGTTGTGGGTTCAATTCCCTGTCAGGGCACAGGCCCGGGTTGCAGGCTCAATCCCCAGTAGGGGTGTGCAGTAAACAGCTGAATAATGATTCTCTCTCATCATTGATGTTCCTATCTCCCTCTCCCTCTCTCTTCCTCTCTGAAATAAATAAAGATAAATAAATAATAAGAGAGCAGCCCTTTTCCCCACGCATTTACCCTTTCCTCTTTTAAACAGGGCACGGATGCTGTGATGGAATAGTGCCGATGACAGAGAAATGAGGGAGGGAGGACATGTGCCCTTCAGCATCCCAGAAACATTTCAGAACCATGTACAGGGTCACTTTGGCCCTGTCCTCTGCCCATCCCCCCAAATGCAAGCACACACATGTACACGCACATGCACACACACACACACACATACACCAAGCTCATTAAGAAGCCAGGTAACAGGTCAGCCAGCTTACAAATGTGGAAACAGATTGTTTATTGTCTGAAAGCCTGTTTGGCGGCAAAGGCTGGAGAGAGCGGCTGGCAGGGTCCTGAGCTGGGGGTCCTGCAGGATGCAGAAAGATGCAGGACCAGGAGTGAAGAGGGGACCGGCCTTAGGACGCAGCATTGTGAGACCTCGGGAGAGACCTCAAACTCACCACTGTCCTCACAGGCACCCTGCACAACATAACACTCTCGCTCAAAGCGGGCGTCTGTGAAGGTCACATGTAAAAATGTAAGAGCATTTTGTAAACTAGAAAGCCATCCATGTGTAAGCTGAACAGCATGCTGTACCACGGCCTGACAGGAAGGAGTGATGTCACAAATGGTGAGTCTCAACAAGTTTATGCGGGTGGCCAGCGTGCCCCTCTCCCATGAGGCCTCTCAGTGTCCTGGGTATCACACAGCTGAATGGCTTATTATGTTTTGTTTGCTATTTCATTCCTAAGTCTTCTCTCTCCAACTGGTTTCTAAGAACCTTAGGACAAAGGTATCATTTACATATTGAGGCGCATCCCATGACCCAGTGGTCGGCAAAGTCATTCGTCAGCAGAGCCAACTATCAACAGGACAACGATGGAAATTTCTTTGGAGAGCCAAGTTTTTTAAACTTAAACTTCTTCTAACGCCACTTCTTCGAAACAGACTCGCCCAGGCTGTGGTATTTTGTGGAAGAGCCACACTCAAGGGGCCAAAAAGCCACAGGCGGCTCACGAGCCACAGTTTGCCGACCACAAAACTCAGAGAAGCAATCCAAGGTTAGGGAGTGGCTCCTTCTAGCTCATTAGCTCTTGTCCTTGCGTCACAAAGTAGAAACCAGAGCTCCAGCCATCGCACCTGAAGTCCAGTTAGCAAGATGGAGAGAGAGAGACAGGAAGGCGGCTCTTTTCCCCTTTCAGAACATTCCCCGAAGCCTCGCCTAACACAGCTGCTCACAGCCCACTGGCTCACCTAAGTCCTGGGGTCCACCTAGATCGCAGGGAAGCTGAGGAACACAGTCTGCTCACTGGGCAGGAGCAGGAGGGCCTGTGACCCACGGTGGCTCCTGTCAACCACAGGAAGGTCAGCAATTCCCCAACTTTCAATTCTGGGATCTGCACGTGGACCCAGACTCTTGGGAATCTTACCCGGATGTCTTCAGATGCTTAAAGGTAACTCTTAATGTCATCCGAATAGACGCAGATGACAGCTGCCTATGTGGTAGCATGAGTATGAACTTTAAACATACTTTTGGGCTCCCTAGCTGTATGATACGAAGTTCCTTTTTTAAGAGCGTAACATATGTACAGAAAAGTGCACGAGTCACGCGTGCAGCTCCACGAACTATCACAACGCGAAGACGCCCATGTAACCACCGCGGAGAAAAAAAGCTAGAGCCTGCCTGGCGCTCCTCCCACGCTAACGTGCCACCTGAGGTCCTTTCCTTGTGTCCGCTTTCCCCCCAACTCTGCCCTCGCCCCCTCTTCTCCTCTGTGCACCTCCCTTCCCAGGCCTCCCAGATACCCCCGGGGGAGGTGGCAATTCTTTGAGGCTGTTTGACCTTCTGGCGCAGAGAAAATGACCTTGGAGGCTGACCTTTGACTCACCAAGACCCAGATCTCGGCTCTTCTGCTCACTTGTTCTCTGAGTCTGGGCAAGAGATGCAGCTTCACTCACACCAACCCCGAGGGCTGTCCTGAAGGTCAGACCTGCCGGTTCTTGTCTTTCCCGAAAGAACCTGCGCGTGCTGGGCCCTGGGAGGCCACATTCTTTGCATTTCACAGATCCTCTCCATGATGCCCCCGCGAGGAAACGTCCTGTCCAGCGTCACCCTGCGCGTCATCGGCAGAGTGCGGGCCGGGAGGCCGGGCCAGTGCAGGACCTGGCCCAGAGGAGCGGACACCCAAAGAGAGCCTGACCTGCCCACAGCCCGTGGCCATCCAGACGTGGGTAGGCCAAGGTGCCCGGTCCTTTAACAGACTCCCTGACACCCCAAGCCCTGCCTCCGCCTCCTCAGAAGTGTTCTTAAACAGACACACAGATGCCAACCTTCTGACGCTGGCTAATAAAAGCTCCCTACGCAGGACTGGGCTCCAGGGGTGTCTAATAATAACCGCAGCCCCGAAGCAGTGAACAGCTGGTCATGCAACGAGAGGGTGGCCCCCAGGAGCAGACAGAAGGCGAACAGTCAGAGCCAAGCGGCGGCGGTAGCCGGGGCGAGGACGGTACCCGAGCTGGCAGACAGGGCTCCTGGCGGACGAGGGGGGCAGTGAACCTGCTAGCGAGGCTGGGCAGGTCGTGCCATCATCCAACCAACACTGTTATTAGCCAATGCCCCGGGCACAGTGCCAGGTGGCACATGGGCAGAGATGTCCCGACATTTCATTAGGGGGGTTGGGTCGAATACAGTGGTACCTCGAGATACGAGTTTAATTCACTCCGTAACCTTGAGGCGTGGGAAACTATGAGACGCTCGCGTCGCGGTAAACTGGTGGGTCGTGTGCAGCCGGCCGATCCGCGCGATGACTCCTATCTCAAATGTTGCTGGTATTTCAAAGCAAAAATCGCTCACTCGACGGCTCGTATCTCAAAGATCTCGTATGTTAGGGCACTCGTATCTCGAGGTACCACTGTATTGGAAACGTAACACTGAGGGGAGAGGCCCGGGACGTGGCCAGTGTGGTGACCGGAGGACACGGGCGGGAGGCCTCCCTGGGAGGCAGTGTGGCCACGTCCATGGCTGCTCCTTGTCCATGCGGAAGCCCCTCCTCACCTTGCTCTGCTCGGTCTCAGGCCCTTCCCTTGTCCAGGAAGCCCAGAAACAGAGCCACCATCCAGGGCTCACTGTCTGCAGGGCTCACCGTAGGCCGGGCACTGCGCCACGTGCTCACTCCTCTCCCCGGTCCTCCCAGCCAGGAACTACCGCTGTGGCCTTCGCTGAGGACCCTGAGGCCCAAACCCTGGGAAACCTGTCGGAGGTGACACGGCACGGGAGGTGGGAATGGGAGGTGAACCCAGGGAGTCGGCATCAGCCCCAATCCAACCCACGCTGCGGGTGCTGGCTCACTAGACTCCCAAGCTGTCTTCCAAGCCTCTGAGCGCCAGGGCCCAGGGGCAGGGCCGGTGCACCCCTGGGTGCCCAAATCTCGGCTCCTCCGCGCCCTGGCAAGGTGCCCATCACCACGGCCCCACCTCTCCTCGCCCCCGTCTGGTGGCGGTGCCTCCCCCATCTCACCTCACGCCACTGTGCTGGGAGGTTTGAATGTCCATCCAGAGGACGCAGCCGCCAGGAGGTCCCTTGGGTGTGGCTCTTCCACAAAATACCACGGCCTGGGCGAGTCTATGTTGAAGAAGTGGCGTTAGAAGAAGTTTACGTTGAAAAACATTTGGCTCTCCAAAGAAATGTCAATCGTGGTACTGTTGGTATTTGGCTCTGTGGACAAATGAGTTTGCCGACCACTGAAACAGGCTAATACGAGAACCCCTTCCAGCGTCACCCGAGGAGGGAGGCCGGGCGCCAGGCACTCCAAAGGGAGCGGCTGCTGCGGAAGCAGCAGGGAACGTGAGCACCTGTGCGGCCACATCTGGTCAAGCAAACGCCAAAACCGCCAAGTCAGAAACCTCACTTTCTAGCCGCAGCGTTCTCTTTCCCTCTGTCAGACCTCCTGCCCCGCCACCCAGGCTCCCCTGCTGTGTGTGCCCAAGGATTGGACCCCTATTATCCTAGGCCAGCCATCTCCTGGCTTCTCCTGCCCCCTGTTTTATTAAGACCTCCTGGCCAATCACGTCACTGATAGCCTTATAAGTACCCACACTTCCCCTGCACTTGTCTGTTTCCCTTAGGATTAGGCCCAGTGGCATATAAAATAATAATAATAATAATAAAATAATAAATAAAATAAAGTCGTTAAAATTATAGGGTCTATTTCTCCCACACATTAGCAAAAAACAGCCGGGATTGGTTTGGCTCAGTGGATAGAGCGTCAGCCTGTGTACTGAAAGGTCCCAGGTTCGATTCCGGTTGGGGGCATGTACCTTGCTTGTGGGCACATCTCCACTGTGGGGTGTGCAGGAGGCGGCTGATCGATGTCTCTCTCTCATCGATGTTTCTGACTTTCTATCTCTCTCCCTTCCTCTCTGTAAAAAAATCAATAAAATGTATTTTTTTAAAAAAACACAAAAACCTGCCTGGAGGTGGGATGGTGGCGGTCAGGGCATCAGGGCCCTCGCTCCGCTGCTCTGGCTGCTCATCATCTCCAGCCCATTGTCCCAGCGCCAGGAGAGCTGCCCCAGCTCAGCCACGGTGCCTGCTTCCCCGACAGCGCGATGGGGGAAGGCAGAGGGGGAAGGACAGAGCGGAGAGTCTACCCCCCCATGCTACCTGCTTCCTATCAGCCAGGACCCATTCACAGAGCCACACCAGGCCCTGCTTGCTTCCTGTCCCAAATAAGAGGGAGAAGCTGCCCACCAGCCAGTCACAGGTGACTCGCCCTGGCTTCCACCTCCAGGCCGGCTCCTCCGCCTGAGAAACCACCTCCACGAGCTGACAGCACCCCTGCAGACACGTGGCTGTGGCTTCCAGCCGCCCAGCCCCGCTCCAGGCCCTCTCTCCCGCCTGCCCCTCGGCCATGATTCCGAGTGTTCGGTCACCTTCCTGCCACTCTCTTCCACCCTTGTTCCGGGCAGAAGGTCTTGCCTGTGTCCCCTCTCATCTGTCCTGAGGCTCCTCTCTCCATCCTCCGAAGCGGCACCGGCTCCAGCCAGGGTGGCTGACGCCTGGCAAGGGCAGGCTGGCTCTTCCGGTTCCCACAGTAAATCTTAGCGCCCAGCCTAGCGCCCAGCCACAGACATGAACGGGGGAGCGCCGAGGTGCTATTAGCTCCCGCTTCATCGGTATACACCTCCCTCCCCCCCGGTATACACCTCCCTCCCCCGAAAGCCATGGCTTGTGTTCCGCCAGAGCCTTGGACCATGTGTCACCGCAAAGGAGGCACCTCGGGGGAAGTGGTGGCCCAAGCAGCCGGGCTGGACTGTGTTGGGGACCATGGGCCCCCCCAGCCCTCCAGTCCTTCCTCGGAGCAGCTTCGGGGCCTCTGAATGGAGCCCGGCTCTCAGCCGCTCATCCCATCCCACTGGCACAGGCCACTGGGCACAGGCCACTGGGCACCCCATCTGCCTTCAAAGAGGAAGAATGAGTGGTGGGAGGATGCCAGCATTTCTCCACCTTCAGGGCACGGTGTCCATCTTCTAATGAGAATGAACGCTTGGCCTGCATGGATGCTCATGAAGAACAACAGTGTGGCTGAGACTAGTTTGGCTCAGTGGATAGAGCATCGGCCTGCGCACTGAAAGGTCCCAGGTTCGATTCCGGTCGGGGGCATGTACCTTGCTTGCGGGCACATCTCCACTGGGGGGCGTGCAGAAGGCGGCTGATCGATGTTTCTCTCTCATCAATGTTTCTGACTCTCTATCTCTCTCCCTTCCTCTCTGTAAAAAATCAATAAAAATATGTTAAAAAAAAAAAAAAGAACAGTGTGGGTGTGGGTGTCCCTAGGTTTAGGGGGGACTGAGGTCGGCACCCCACAATGCATGGAGCATTTGAGAAGGGCTGGCTGGCATTCATTCAAAGCCCATCCTGGCTCTGCGCAGAGCTGGCGGCCCGGTCTCAGGGCCCCCGGCACCCACCCTCCTGTGCTCCCACCCAGGCTCTCGAGCCCGTGGGCCCGCAAACCCCTCCGGAGCAAAGGGCTCCGACCCCGGGTGCGAAGTCTGCCGTGGAGCTGCTATAAAAGGCAGAAGGGACAGCTGTGCCTCGCCGCCAGTGTTCCCTGCTTCCTGTCACACTCATCTTGCAAGTTCTACTCATTTTCACAGGTTCCCTGGTCACTTCCTCCCTCCAGCGGGAATGAGACTTAAAATAAGGATGCCACTCTGGGGGGTCAGCTGGGAGCCGGGAGGCGGCTGCTGCAGAATGAGGACTGCCCCCCCCCGAGAAGCCTCAGGTGACCACTCCCCCATCAGGTCCCCCCCACCCCCAGCCCCCCAGAGACTCTGCAGCCAGAGGTGGCGCTGAGTGCGGAGCCTGGCGACCATGACCTTGGAAACTTGGCTGAGCACCACTGGTTGGCACAGAGGAGGCCTGGGAGCAGCCCCGGGACAGAGGTAGGACCTGGGTTCTGGTCCAATATACACTGTTGGGGTGCCCGTCTGCTCTGGGTCCGAGTCCTCGTCTGAAAACAAGGGTGTGACAGAGGCCTTCCTGTGTGGGTCCAGGCCTGGAGCCTCGGTGCCCAGCCTGCCTCCCAGTCTCCCTCCTCTCCACGCCTCACCAGGTAGCTTGCCGGCGGCTTCGTGAGCTGCCTGTGTGTGCCAGGCTGGCCAAATGTAGTCGACTTAGTCTGGTCCCCCAGCCTCCCGTCAGCCCCTACAGTCCGTCCTGCACCCCGCCACCGGCCCGGCCTGCTCAATGCTGGTCTCACTGTCTCACCGGCCACTCTCCACTGCGTTCAGCTCCTCAGCAAGGAGGATCGCCCTCTCACTCCACCGCTTTGCATGGCTCTCAACCTCCCTCACAGATACAGTGGTACCTTGAGATACGAGTGCCCTAACATACGAGATTTTTGAGATACGAGCCGTGGAGCGAGCGATTTTTACTTTGAAATACGAGCAACATTTGAGATAGGAGTAATCGCGCGGATCGGCCGGCTGCACACGACCCACCAGTTTACCGCGACTCGAGCATCTCATAGTTTCCCACGCCTCAAGGTTACGGAACGAATTAAACTCGTATCTCGAGGTACCACTGTATTTACTGAACACCTGCTATGTCCAAGGAGCTCCGAATTCAGAAATAAGCCTTTAAGACTCCGTTTAATTGGGGACCCCCCCCTTCCCCTAAAAGCTTTCCCTCACTTCACCGCCTCATGCTCACCTGCAGGCTGAGTTCATCGCCTCCTCCTGTGTGTGCAAGCTGCTATACCGGCCAGATGGTGCCCACCTCTCTCTCCTGTATGGCTATCCCAGGAAAGTCATGTTCAGTTAATGTTTGCCGAGGGTGATGGTTAATTTTGTATCACTTTGGCGAACCCGCCGTACCCGGATATTTCGGTCAAACACTATTCTAGACGTTTCAGTGAAGGGATTTTTAGAGAAGAGATTTAACAATTTAAATCAGTAGGCTTTTTAAAAAAATATTTTTTTATTGATTTTTTTACAGAGAAAGGGAGAGGGATAGAGTTAGAAACACTGATGAGAAAGAGACATAGATCAGAGGCCTCCCTGCATGGCCCCCACTGGGGATGTGCCTGCAACCAACATACATGCCCTTGGCCAGAATCGAACCTGGGACCTTTCAGTCCCCAGGCCGACGCTCTATCCACTGAGCCAAACCGGTTTGAATAAAGCACATTGCTCTTCATAATGAGGATAGGCTTCATCCGGTCCATGGGAGGAACTGAGACAGTATTAACTGCTTGCTTTTTCTCGAGGATTCTGAGGCAGCAAGGTAAGTACGTGAGTCAGTGATTGCCAGACTCCCCGTCAAAACCACAGGTTTCCAGTGCCCACCACCTCTCACCTGGGCAGCTCCTCTTCCTCTGCCTACAAGGTTTCATTTGAAAGAAAAAGCTTCACCAAAGATGGTGAATAAATAGGGCCCAGGGCAAGGGCAGAAAGAATTGGCCAACCGTGGGCATGAAACACGAAGTCCAGGTTAGATAAACGCGTGACTCTGATTAAACCTTCTCCTGCAACTCTGAAAAAGCAGCCCCCTCTGAGGGAAACAGCCTGACCGGTGTGATAAAGCCTCCATCATGAAAGCAGTACGGGAGTGACACCTGAATGGACAAATTACTAACGGGATGGAAGAGAAGGCCCAGAAAGAGACCAAAACATGCACAGGAATTTGCCAGACAGCGAGGGTGGCTTCGCAGCCAGCAGGACAGCAGCTGCTCTGAATTAGGACAGGTTCCTGGTCAGGGAGGCAAAGGAGCAATCGCCCCATTCCTGAAGGTCTCTCTCTCTCTCTCTTCTCTCTCTCTCTCTCTCTCTCCCTCTCTCTCTCTCTCTCTCCCTGATTTGGGTCTGCTGCTGAGCCAAAATAACACACAGCGCGCAC
The DNA here is from genome assembly GCA_004026805.1 of Lasiurus borealis. NCBI lineage: Eukaryota > Metazoa > Chordata > Mammalia > Chiroptera > Vespertilionidae > Lasiurus > Lasiurus borealis. The sequence continues at coordinate 45,228 of PVJN01008507.1, read as the reverse complement.
TCTAATTGCATTCCTTTCTAAAATCAGACAGCAGCTTTGGGCAGCTGAACTTCAGGCCAAGTTCCTGCTTCATTAAGTCTGTAACCCCAAAAAACTCCCCAGATCCACTCCCTCCATCTCTCCCACCCCTCCCTACCCCCCACACACACTCTGCCCTCCTCCCCTCCCCCCGAGGCCAGCTGCTCCTGGGCAGCGATGATCTCCAAAGGCCACGACCCAGGCGGACATCAGAGAAAGCAGCTGCGTGTGTGGCCGCTGTGGCGCTGGGCTCCTGGCCCCTGAGTTCTGATTGGCCTGGGAGGTGTGTGGGCACTCCACTTTTTTTTTTTAATGTTTCTTATTAAAGATGCTTTTTAAAAATATATATATATTATTGATTTCTTACAGAGAGGAAGAGAGAGGGATAGAGAGTTGGAAACATCGATGAGAGACATCAATCAGCCACCTCCTGCATGCCCCCTACTTGGGAGGCGCCCACAACCAGGATACATGCCCTTGACCAGAATCGAGCCCAGGACCTTCCAGTCCGCAGGCCGACGCTCTATCCACTGAGCCAAACCGGTTTCGGCGCATTCCACTTTTTAAAACTTCCCCAGTGTTTCCAGGGCGACGCTGAGGATGAGAAGGGCCACTTTAAATGGCAATCTGTCTTTCTCTCCAGAAACGCTGGTTAAGTCATTCTCTGACGCGTGAGTGAATAAGAGCTTATCTAGAAAACCGAAAGTGCCTTTAAGCTCCGATGCTGCCTGTGATCCCAGTATCAGCAGAGCCTTCGGGAGGGGCCGGCGGGGACTGTGGTTTCTCTCTGGGGACGCTCACATGTGTGGGGCACAGGGTGGGTGAGGCCTTACATGGCAAACGTGACTTCACACTGACCTACCTCCTCCCTGTTTTTTCTAACAGCTCTCACTGCTACAATGTACATACCGGTAATACATACAGGTCCCTCCTGGGTGTTCTTAGGTGAGCGAGCAGGATTCATGAGCAAAGCATCATCCCTGCTGCCCAGCCCGAGTGGGAGATTTGTTACTTCCTCTGCTTCCGCTCCACAACCCTCTCCCCAGAAAGCACAAGCGGCGAGTTTGTGAATGGCCATCTCTTCCATTTCCGCATCTCAGTGCTAAACGCACTGCTCAGCTGTTTGCACTGGCCTTGTGAGTCACCTTTTAAAAGTATATCTTCCATAGCCAGGAGTTTTTAAATACATTTTTAGTGATTCCAGAGAGGAAGGGGAAGGGAAAGACAGAAACATCGACGAGAGACACTCTTTGATCGGCTGCCTCCTGCATGCCCCACACTGGGGATCAAGCCCACAGCCCAAGCGTGTGCCCTTGACTGGAATGGAACCTGGGCCCCTTCAGTCCGCAGGCCGATGCTCTAGCCACTGAGCCAAACCAGCTAGGGCAATTCTCCACCTTCCTAATGCCGCGACCCTTTAATACAGTTCCTCATGTTGTGGTGACCCCCAACCATAACATGATTTTCGTTGCTCCTTCATAACTGTCATTTTGTTCCTGTTATGAATCTCAATGTAAATACCTGTGTTTTCCGATGGTCTTAGGCGACCCTGCTATTGGTTCTCAACTGCTAGCAGATATTCTTGATTTCAGATATTCTTTTCCAGTGTTTGCGTTCAATGCTAAAATGTCCTCTAAGCCATCAATGTTCAACCTTTTTCATCGCAAGGCGCACATGCCTGGCTCCTGCCCCTGGAAGACCTTGGAGTGCAGGTCAGTCCATGACTTCCTCCCAGCACCTTTCACCACCATCATCTGCCCCACACAGGTACGTCCTCCTGGTGAACACCCGCTACTCGGGTATTTAGGATTCCCACAGACAGCACCAAACAGTTACCCACCTTTTATTTCATTCGCCAATATTTATTGAGCACCTACTACACAGCCTGTTAGGCTCTGGGATGCAAATGAAATGTCAGCCCTGCCCTCACGGAGCTTATAGTCTTGTAGGGGAAACAGACAGTGCGCCATGAACCAATTCACGAACACCAGCTGTAACAAGCGCCACACAGGACATACATGAACGGAGTGATGCGATAAGGAGAGTCAGGAAACACCCACCTTTTAAATGACCAGGAAAGGTCTCTCTTGTGGTTAAAAGCTAGTTTTGATCGCTGGCTCCCCACTCTCAAGCTGCTAGAACAGTGGTTCTCAACCTTTCTAAGGCCGCGACCCCTGCATACAGTTCCTCACGTGGTGGTGACCCCCAACCATGAAATTTTGCTACTGTTATGCATCGTGATGTAAATACCTGCATTTTCCAATGGTCTTAGGCGACCCCTGTGAGTTGTTCAACCCCCAAAGGGGTCGCGACCCACAGGTTGAGAACCGCTGTGCTAGACCTTCAGCAAGTCACTCACACTCAGAGTCTATTTCCACGTTTACAGAACGGAGATAATCACGCCAAACTCGACACACACTCATCACTGCTGATGGCTAAGGACTCCTCGTGACTTCTGAGTTCCAAGGCCTTTCATTCCTTAGAAATGACAGCAAAGGAGGCAGTACCAACCCTTGACCTCAGTGGAATGTGAGCACAGACCGCACCGGAGAGAGCTGCAAGCTATGGTGGCACATCAGGTGACAACCACATTGTCACGGGAGGGCGAGAACAATGAAAAGGTCGAGATGCCACTGAGCATGGCTCAGGGAGGAGAGAGGAGAGTGGTCAATTGGGAGGGACTAGAATATACCCAGAATGAAGACGTGAAGATGAAACGGAGGACAAGGGAAATCTGCCCTTCTCGAAAGACAGCAGTGAAACTGTGAGTGGTTCCTTTCTGAAACCTCACAGTTAATATCCAACGCATCACTGTCCCCGCTACAGACCAGTGTCCATGCCAACGGCCTCCTGTCTCTCACAGCGCCCTTACCCCGCGTGCTCGGGCTTGAGAAATGGACTCAGCCCTGACTCTCATCCATGCTTTCACACGGAATCTTGAGTATTCCTTTGAAATGGCTCCAGTCCCCACTCCCTTCCTTGTTCTGGACGCCACGTCTCAAACCAGAATTATGTCTAGATTCTCATGTCTGTCTCCTAAATAGTGTACCTGATTCATGCCATTTCGGCTCTGTCAGAGAGAGGGCTTTGGGTGTGAGCTGTTTCAGACTCCCCAGTCCACCGCAAAACATACCTAAATATGTTTCTTATTTGTAAAACAGGGACACCACTTCCCTCTGAGCAGCTATTGTAAGGAATGAAGCTTTTTTGTAAAGTTCTGAACACACTGTTAGGTAAGAATGCTTGATTTTTGACAACTTGATTATAAGCCCTCTGCAGTCTGCCTTCTACGTACACTTACAAAACATCAATAAACATGCATTGAGCAGTTTGATGAAGGCCAAAATAAGAGGATGTTCTATTTTTCTAACACAACACTCTTCTTCACTTAAAAGCGTTAAGCTTTGAGATTCTAAAAAGCCACTCAGAAATAAAAAGCAGATGGGAAATAATCAATGTGGTCTACCCATCAAGAAAATATCATACCTTAAATACCTGAAGCTAGCCATCTGTTCTTCTTCCCCCACAGCTGCCCTTAGACCACCAAGATCTTACTGGAAACATAAAAGAATGCAGCGTAAACTAGGCAAAGCCTGGCCAGCTGTTGTTTCAGCCTTCCCACATTTCCAGTCTGGGCTGAACTGGCTTTGGGGAGGTCAGAAAGGCCAAAATGGAGCCTCCAGGAAGAGGGAAAAAGAGCTGGCTACTCAGGGCTGGCCCTGGGCACAATGTTTTTTAAAGTGTCGCTATTTTCTAAGACTGGAAAGGGTAGCCTGGCAATGGGCTACTTCACAGCGAAAAACAACAAAAACTGTGAAAAACCACTGGGATATCTACATACGGTGTTTCTGGAACATGTCGGATATGTTTGACACTGAGACAGCTCGGGAAAATCTCTAAGTACCTCCAACATCACAGCCTAGCTCAGTGGTCGGCAGACCGCAGCTCGCGAGCCACATGCGGCTCTTTGGCTCTTGGAATGTGGCTCTTCCACAAAATACCACGGCCTGGGCGAGTCTGTTTTGAAGAAGTGGCGTTAGAAGGAGTTTAAGTTTAAAAAATTTGGCTCTCAAAAGGAATTTCAATTGTTGTACTGGTGATATTTGACTCTGTTGATTAATGAGTCTGCTGACCACTGACCTAGCTCAGCCAGGCTGGGAGGGCAGAGTGTCTTAGTTCAGATCCCTGCAGAGATAAACCGTGCATGTTCTCGGAAAATAGTCAGACAGCTCTTCTACACCACATGGTTGGGGTGGAAATCAGTGTTATCTACTTGGTAAGGTCACATGAAGCAAAAACTACGAAAGTGTTTATACCTTTAGGGTGAATTTTTCCTATGCACAAGGACATTCAACTTAGAACACCAAGATCTTACTGGAAACATAAAAGAATTATGAGATGCGATCTAAAATGTCCAATGGGGAAAAGTGATGGGAATCATGGAACATCTATACAAAGGAATATCACACAATTAATAAAGGCTGACATAGTTTTTCTTCATACTTTTCTGTTGTCTAGCTTTACCATAATGAGAATGTATTACTGACATAAACAGAAACAAAAACATGACTGAACCAGGCAAGCGTTGAAGAAGAATGGGCATTTTTTATTTGTGTCTGCTAGGAATTGCTGTGGTTCCTAGCAACAACAAAAAAAACTTACAAACCAGTCATTTATTTGACAGTAGCATTATACTTAAAAGCAGAGAAATTCTTAGTCTTTCCCACTATTTCCACCAGGTTTTATGTAAAACTGTAGCAAAGATGGTTAATAAATCACATTGACTCATCAATGAGCTCCTATCACATGGATCCAGAGCCACTAAATACAATGTCAAACTCAAGTTTAAATGACACACTGTTCTACATTTTTCGACATGAAAAAATTAATAAAAGTGTTTACTAAAAAAGAAAACACCGCCCCCCCCCCAAGTAAACCACCACCAGGAAAAGTTAAATGTTTTTTACTAACTGGGGGCTAGAAAGGAATTAACAGCATACCTGAGAATTAAACTAGTGCTTTGTAAAAATCAACTTCTTTAAAAAAAAAAAATATGTAACAAATACGGACATTACTGGCAGGAAAAAACACAGATAATTGATCACTAAATCAAGTGTCCAAGATTGATCTGAAGGCAGAATATCTGAAAGGTCTGAATCTCTAAGTCAGAAGTCTCTGTAGAACACTTTACCCAAAATGTTACCTTTCTTCAAATTCCCTAAGATGCTATACGAAGGAAACTTGTTTTATACCAAGAGTTACGGCACTAATTTACACTCACAATCTCTAATCATGGTATTTTCATTCTAGCTTTCCTGCAACACATTAGATCATGGCACATAGCCTAAATTCACCTCTACTGTTTCGTTAGGCCTTCATAATTGTCCTATGACAGATGCCAGGTATTTACCATATTTTTCCATGTATAAGACACCCCCATGTATAAAATGTTCCCCAGTTTTGCAAACCAAAATTAAGAAATCAATTTTTTTAAATTTTAAACATTTTGCTGGTTTTCCCCTTTTTTTACAGAGAGGGAGAGGGATAGAGTTATAAACATCCATGAGAGAGAAGGAACATCGATCAGCTACCTCCAGCACACCCCCCCCTCCCTTGTCCGGAATCAAACCTGGGACCCTTCAGTCCACAGGCTGACGCTCTACCCTTTGAGCCAAACTGGTTAGGGCTTGTTTTCCTCTTAAATTCTTCTTTTTTGGCATCTTAAGGAGTTGCTCTTCCTGTTTTCTCCACTGGCTGATCATACACTCAGTGGGAGGAGGTCCACACTGTCTCTCTGCAGCTCTCTGTGCATGCTCTTTTGCACAGCTGATGACATTCAGTTTGGATTTTGCGGAGTGAGACAATCGCTTAACGGGATTTATCTTTTTATTTTTTGGCATCTTTATGGGCTCAGAACGCTCGGGTCCCTGTTGCACCTGGCACTCTCCACCTCCACCTCCAATGGTGGCATCAGCTGACGTCAGTAACAATGAGGCTTGTGATTGGAGGAAGCCTGTTTGACAAGGCTTGGGCAGCAGCCCACCCATACTGCTCTCTCCTTGGCTGACAGCTGTGTATAAGACGCCTCTCGATTTTCAGTCTAACGATTTTAGAAAAAAATAGCATCTTATACCCAGAAAAATACAGAATACCTTCTGAGCAGAAACGGAAGTGAATCCTCAAGTGGCTCCTCTAAAGGTCAGAACGTCAGTGAATGTAAGCAAACTGCAGGTGTGAAGCTGTATCAGCGCCCACTACACTGCCAGGAGGCACATAAGCAAGAAAGGCCTTAACATTTCTCAGGGAATAAAGGTAAAAATATAGGTTGGCAGGTGTTTGCAAGAGACGAGTAACAACAGTTCCTTCCCTTAAGGCAATGGTCGGCAAACTGCGGCTCTCGAGCCACATGCGGTTCTTTGGCCCCTAGAGTGTGGCTCTCCCACAAAATACCACGGCCTGGGCGAGTCTATGTTGAAGAAGTGGCGTTAGAAGAAGTTTATGTTTTAAAAATTTGGCTCTCAAAGGAAATATCAATCGTTGTACTGTTGATATTGGGCTGTTGACTAGTGAGTTTGCCCACCACTGCCTTAAGGTACTCCACCTGAACAACAGGTAAGACGATCTCCTCTAGAACTGCCTTATATTTCGTTAAATAAGAAGTCTGGGTTGGCAAAAGCAGCTGCTAAAAGGTCAGGGTTGCTCTGGCCGGCATAGCTCAATAGTGTGTTGGCCCGAGAACGGAAGGGTCCCAGGTTTTATTCTGGTCAAGGGCACGTACTTAGGCTGTAGGTGGGGAACTATTCCCAGTTGGGAATACATGTGGGAGGCAACTGATTAACGTGGCTCTCACATATCGATGTTTCTCTCTCGCTCCTTTCTTCCCTTCCCCACTCCCTTCCATTATCTCTAACATCAATGGACGAAATCTCCACCAGTGAGGATTTAACAAAAAAGTCAGCGTCTTTGTAGAAATATTTAGTGACCACACTGAAAAAGGCGTAATAAACATCCAGTTATTAGAAGGCCAAAGGCATAAAGAAAAGTGCTCACCTTCAAAGATGTATACACCAAAGCCCCTGATTTTAAGATTATAAACATAATAGTGATTTTTAAATATGCCTGCATGAGATAAATTAAAAATTTATATGTAACTTCAATGAAAAGCACCTAAAAGATACACTCAAACTGTTCACATAAAAAATATCGAAAAAGAAACAAATCCCAACTATAAAAGCAGAGGTATCCGTTATAAAAAAAAACAAGTAAATAAACTAACTTCTATTCATATTTTAATTGACCTTATAAAACTCTGTTAGTTAAACTCGGGAGTCGCTGAGAATCTAAAGGGTAACAAAATAATAACAAATATACATCATTTCTTTATTGACAAATTATACCACATAATTCAGGTTACTTTTTCTATCTGATTACAGTTAACAGAAATTGCATCTGTATTTAAAGCAGCAACATAAAAGTTTACTATGAAGGTATTCCGTATCTGGACCAAAGGACTGTAACATGGATTGGAAACCTAATGACAAGATAGATAGAACTAGCAACTATGGCACGACTACTGCAAGAAGTTTATTTTCCACGTTTTTAATAATAAGCAGCTCTCCAAAAAGGGTAATTCATTAAGGGGATGATGTGGCCAAAGAAGGGATGATACAGAAAATCACATGATCTTAAATCAGCATAAAAGGTGCACAGAAACTCTGAAAACTTGAGAAGGTGTAGAAACCACGCACTGTCAAGTCAGCCATGGCCTTGCACCAACCCAAGTCATGCGTCCCTGTTCTCACTGAACTTGAATTTCATCTGGGCGCTCCGCTTGAGAATCAGATTACCCATTTTTAAAAGAGTTTGTCTGTAGAGTAGAGATGGCTTAGGCAGAGAAAGCTAAGCATTGGGCAAGTATTAACTCCTTGAGAATTCTAAATTTACTTAGGAAGCCAAATGAAGCAAAAGTAAGAGTGGTTTTTAAAGTGGGGTTCAGGTCTTTCGTGGTCTCAGGAAAGATTTCTCTTAAAAATAAAAAGGAAATCTGATACCACCCTGATCTCTTGCTATTTGGTTTTTAAAAGTGATCAGAGATCTGAAACATATTTTCTTGGTGTCACTAAAATCTGAAACGTTTCAACAAGATTTGAATATTATCCCATAAAGTAAGTGAACTAAAGTTCTCAGGAACAAATTAATCTTTGTTATTCCCAAGCTCCCCTAAATCTGTTCTTCTATTGCCTCTAAGCTCTCAATGATTCTGGACAGTAAGAACAAAATTCTAACATTTCAGCCACCTTACTCCAAAAACATTTCCTTCAATGGCTACATAGCACTTTCTTTTTCTTTTCTTTTTTTGAGAAGGCAAGCCCCGAATTTACAGAAATCTCTAGAATGAGATTATAATTAGCAAAAATAACACACATTACATCAGGGTAGCATCTGTGTAGTGTTCTTCGACATACTCGCCAATCAAGAACAGCCAGATCCTAGAACTTCTCTCTGCATTCAGTAGCAAATAACGGTGAAAGCAAATGACAAGCAGGGAAAAGTGCGCGACACAAAGGCCATTTTTCTTTGATGGAATCAGGAAGGGAAGTGGCTTCGGCCACTGATCAAGACTTCATCAGTTCAACGAAACAGAACAAATCTGCGTGGAAACAACTCATTTGGCAAACACAACTTCTTTCCATATATGTTTCCTTCACGTCAGGTTAAACGAAAGTGGCTGTCCTTTTAAAATCATTGATTACATCCTTTTTAATTAGAAAAAAGTTTACTTGCACATTTACATAATTTTATTGCTGATTACAAGAACGGTTTAACTGATTTGTAGAATCCATCCAGTAACGTGAAACTGAACTCCATCTCCCAAGAAGACACAGTTATGGCTGAACGCATCTGATGCTCAGAGTACAACGTGAGTAAGAAAGATCTCGTGTGTCATTTGGTTCTTGCCACAGTCATCTGTGTTCGTCTCTCAGAAAGCAAAAGAATCCATCTGACGTTTCAATAAATATCAAAGTAACTGTTATTACAAAAAATAGCTTCCACGGACCAGAGATCCAAGAAAGAGCAGTTTTGATGAATGATTCCTAGAATCAAGCAAGTCCGCCTTTAGTCCAATGAGATGATGTCAGGAATGTTCCTTCCACTGCTGGTTATGACCCCTGTCTCGCTCCTGCTGCTGGAGGAGCTAACGTGAGTATTGCTTTCATGGGGGCTGGTGGTGGTGACAGACGTACTGCTTGCTGTTAAGGGTGAGGTGAGACTATCCAAAAACATAGGAGGACAGTACTGCTTGAAACAAACAATGATGCTGATGAGGAAGAGGCTACATTGATTTCAAATAAAGAGACTAGAAATTGTTAGATATGTACAAGTGAGAGCCACGTATTTTAATCCCAATGGGATTTTAAAAATTCTCAAAACCAGCTCTTTGGATGAAAGATGGCATGAATATATAGATATTTTACATTACTTAGAGAATAGAGCATATATTCTTGATTCTCAAAACTTGTAGAATTTGTTTGCTGACCAAATATATAGGTGCAATTACAAAAATGTCAACAATATTTAATAGTGAATATGGGCCCCACAATCATGACTCATAATTAATCTCAAAAAGATCTCTCGCTATGTATGTTTACACCAGATTTAAATCACTCTGCAAAAGGAAAGTAAATATTTATTTTTAATGTAGTGAGCAAAAATGCTATTTCAAAATTTATTATCAACCAGACAGTTTAGGAATAATGTTAAAACAGATCAACTAACCCAGCCAATGTGGTTCCGTGTTGAATGTCAGCCTATGACCCGGGAGGTCACGGTTGAATTCTGATCACTGCACAATCCCCACTAGGGGGCCTGCAGGAGGCAGCCAATTAATTATTCTCTCATCATTGATGTTTCTCTCTCTCTCTCCCTTCCTCTCTGAATTCAATAAAAATATATATATCAACAAAAAACTGATAACTTTAGAGTGGCATTTGACTCCTCTGTACATACATGTAACAATACCTGTGTAACTGCAAGGACAGCATTCATTCTAACAGAGACAACAAGGCAGCTAACTACCACGGGATGCCCAGAACAGAGAACTATCTCACATAATCACAACATTTTGGAATAAATCTTAAAGGAGACCTAATCTAATGTAATTTTCCTTGTGATGCTTCCCTGACAACCCTCTCCAAGAGTTCACACTTTATTTCCTTACCCGTTTGGCTGCTGATTCTTAAATTCAAACCTGAGTCTTACACTCTAGTATTGATCGAGAGGAAACAGCTAAAAGCTTTATTTTTATATTGCTATAGAATATTTTATGACAAATATTTTATCTTCAGACTGTATGAAAGGGTATCTGATCAATCTTATCACTTCTATAGTCAGCTATTATTGGAGATACTAAATTACAAAACAGAATTTAAAACTGAGGTTAATTATGTGAGCTGTAAGATGATAAGGGGAAAAGCTGCAGGTTTGAGCTGCTAGTCTATGGGAAGAACTACTGAATTCAGCTGCCTTCAAGAAAGCAGTTTAATGTTTAGGATGGATAACTATCTTGGACCATAAATAAAATGAATGTCATGCACCAAGAAATTCAAGGGATATTGGTTAAAGAGGAAAAGGAATCATTCTTAAAGAGTTCTAAAGGAAGTATTAACTTTCTTTAAAAGCAAATACATTTCCTACTTTCCAACACAATTGGGGAAGGAATCTGGTAAAAAATTCAGAGACTTACATTTTATTTTGCCCCTAAGTTTTTGACTGTATGGTAGTATAAAGGTATTCTTCTTCCTTTATAAAATGAATGCTAGATACTACAGTCCTGCTATCAATAGGATCTATACATTGAATATTTATTATACTCGGGTTGCAGGCATTTCACTCTAACTCTAGCCTTTATGTGCAATCAGCACATATCTGCACAAGAATAATGGGCAATAGGGAGGTAAAGTAGAACAAATCTTAAGGATTCTTTGGAGGACTGAAGGCACAACCTCTAACTCTTCTATTGCCTTATCCATTAAGTTAGCCTGACACTAAGCAGGCTGAATAGTACTATGAAATCTGAATCCTCTAGGTTCCGAGGTAATTTTTTTTAAAAAAAGGATGGTTCACATAAAAAATCAGTAATATTTTAAGTCCAAAGAATCAATTTCCTAGAAAGATATAGGTATGCTTTTGCTATAGATACAATCTACTGATGTCACAAAGTCAATTCAGGCCGAGAAGAAGAAATTCTTTCTGTGCACGTTACCTTGGGCCAGTATTTCCGGTGTTTGTGTGATCAGATACAGTGTTCAAACAGGAGGCCCATACAAGACCTGTAGTTAGCGGATTCTGAGCACCTATGAATTGGTGGCCCATGTTCTTCCTCTACTCCCTTCCAAACCTCAACACACCTTTCCAAGTCTCTTTGTTTCACTTTCCCCTGGCTTTCCCCATGCCCTTCCCTCCTCTGCTCTGCCTGCTACACGCCTGCCAGTGGGGTCCGTGCTCACTGCAAGGTCTTCGTGTTGAGACTCTGGAACACTAGAATTTCTTAACTCTCACAGAGAAAACAGGAATAATTTATAATTTATAGCAACTTAGGCTGGGGCAGCATCCTCAAAGTCTGAAACTGATTGCCTTTAAAAATAAGGAAGACTCAAGAAAGTGATTCAAAGCAGTTTAATAGTTTTGGCTATTTTCTATGTATAGAATAAGTGTTTTACAATTTCTGTCAATTTTAACTTCTAATAATCTAGCACTGCTTCCCCTCATTTTAATCACTGAAGTGCTTGATAAATGCCAACTGATTATTAAACTAAATAAAATATAATTTCAAATTCAGATATCATTACCAAAAACATCATAAATTGAAAAAACAGCAACTTTATTCCTCCAAATAAAACTGTGAAGTATTTATATATCAACTTAAGTAACTGAGAGTTGACTGTCCTGATTTTATGCAACTGGGTCATTTTTAGTTAGTGTGACATAAGCAACAATCAAATACAAATTAGTTGCTTAAATTCAGGATACATACCTGGGGATCAACTGGAATAAGGGAAAGAAAATCCAAACCTAGAACAAAAATGCTTTGTTAATAGTTGTCTCATATTTTGGAGACAAGAATTATTTCCCAAAATCATTTTATATTTATCACAAGCCAGAAAACATTTGGGCTTAACTGTTTACTATTCCATGATAGGAGAGTTCTACACCAGAAGCAGTGCTATTTATTTAATGTGTATAAAACTCTAAAATGAACAAATTCCCTGACAAAACCTCTGGAAAAATCACTTCCCAGACTTGAAGGACTAGCCAAAGCAAACTTTTCTTTGCTTCATCACTTAACAGAAGGAGAAGCAACAAAACAGATAATGATCTGCTACGAACCATTAAAAAAACATACTTAAGTTCTTAAGATACTTCACATTTATTTTTTAGAAATACATCACATTGAACTTCATCTAAAATACCACTTCTTAAATGTCTATTTAATGAAGCGCTCTCTGTCCCCCTCTTCCCACATCAAAAGCAGTACCTCATCCAGGGATCGATCCAGTTCCATGCTCTGCACAAAACAAGCCTTGGTAATTTCTGCTCGCTAACAAGCGAAATCTTATCAAGGCGTAGTAGGTTATAAGCCAAATGCAATTTTCTAAACCAAAGATGTGAGATTCTCCAGCTAAGCTTTAGAAACAGGAATGTGGAAAAGGGTGCGAAGTATACCATTTCAAAGCATTAGAATTACAATAATAGATAACTTAAAATTTCAGGCTTAAAAAGTCTATCAATAAACTTCTAAGTCAGTTCCCCTAGACTCCCTGTTTGACTAAATTTAAAACATTAAAAAAGCAAATAAAAAAGCAACACAACAACAAAAAGATACTAAGTATAGGTCACTAAGGTAAATTTCTATTCAATTTTATTTGCTGGCATTCAATGTTACCTTAAATAACAATCATTCAGAGTAAAGTCTGATATTAGACTGTTACTCAAAATAGAGAATATTAGTAGAAATTATCTTTAAAATATTTAATAAGCAGAATAATTCATAACTCAAAAATTTTAAGTATATTATATTTAGTCCCTTATAATCTCTAAATAAGCTATGCTTACAATGCTTATCAGTAGAAACTATAGCACCAATCATTTGAAAGAAACCATTCCATTTATAAAGCATGTAAAAATATTCGTTGGTATGATTTTTCATTTTGTATATCTATCACTACCTATATGACACAGCAGGGTTTGAGCCAACAGTGGACAGAGAGAATCACAACAAATGTTTCCAACTTCAGTAGGCGGCGTTTTTCCATAAGCGGTTTCTTTTCACATTAATGATCTTGTTCAGTAAATCCTTTCTCTGCTTCTGTCGAACACCAAATCAAAATAGGTCTAACCCCTATACCTTCCAGTAGTTTTATATATTCAACATCTCCATTAACTGCGTCACAAAAATACTTTATCGGCGTGTCATTTAATTAATTGGTTTAATTTTATTCATTTTATTTTGCTTCAAAGGGTGTAACAATTTTCTTTTTAAATTTAGCTTCTATAGTTTAACTAGAGGCCCAGTGCACCAATTCGTGCACTCAGAGGGTGGGGGGAGTGCATCAGCCCAGATTGTGAAAGGGTGCAGATCAGACCGAGGGACCCCACTGGTGCACAGTTGGGGCCAAGAAGGGGCAAAGGAAGTTGGCCAGCTGAGAAGGGACTGCATGAGGGCTCCAGGGAATGTCCAGTCCATCTGCCAGATCAACCAGACCTCGGCAGCAAGCTAAACTACCGGTTGGAGCATCTGCCCCCAGTGATCAGTGCACATCATAACAAGCGGCTGAGCAGCATTAGCATATCATTAGCATATTACACTTTGATTGGTTGAATGGCCAACTGGACACTTAGCATAATAGGCTTTTATGATATAGGATTTTATATGTTCAATTACTTTTAATGTTTTTTTTAATCACTCAGTCCACTTGAAAAACAAACACTTTTAAAAAGCTAGGAAAGTACTGCTCTCTCTATTGAAGCCAATCACGCAAAAATGCTCATTTTCTAAATGTTTAACTAGTCCCATTTCATAACTTCAACATAAATAAACACACAGACTTGTAATTTTCAGACTTTTTTTTTACAGCTCCAGAACTGAAGGCTGTCCACTGAGGTGCAGAGACTTCCATTTTCATTATTTCAGCTGTTAGATGTATTGTAATTCTTAACTATTTCATGTGATTTGAGAGATTCGCTTGATCTATATCTTTTGGTTTGAGAGGTTCAGTTGATCAATGAATATGGTGACTTATATAATGCATTAGAGACCCATGTATAAAATTCGTGCAAGTGCCTTGGCCCCAGCCCCTGCCCATACCGTGGCCAGGGGCCTCTGCCACCCCTGCCTCAGGGCCCTCCCCCAGCACCCCCTGCTGCGGCTTTGTCCACACGTAGACATCCGGAAGGACGGCCAGTTTAATTAGCATATTACAATTTTTTTTATTATAGATAGTAAAATACCTACACGTTTTTCTAAACTCTTGGTTGAAATTCTAGGCTATCTCCCCAGCATTATACAGATGCTGTCTATACAAAAATCCAATAATGTTCTAATATAAATATTTCTCAATGAAACTTTTTCTCAAACACTATCTCTAAAATTTGATATAGTATTTCAGATGTTATTCCTTCCAATAAACTTCATTATCAAAGTCTTACATTTTATATTTTTAGTAGACTATTAAAGCTCATATGAAATAGTTGAAGTTTCATAAATAGTGATTAATGTTACTTTCTTATTTTATAAATTTAGTGAAAATGCTGTTCTTACTTCACTGTAAGTTTCAATTGAAACAACAGGTTAAATTGATATATATTTATACCCTCCTAAATATTTCAAGGTTGAAAATGTGCTCACTTATTTTTAACTAAAAAGCAGGTTAAAAATTCTGATGGTACGTTCTAAATGTTTGTTCTATTAACACTGTTAAAATTGTTGTTTTTGGGCTTTCAATGTGACTTTATGTGAAACTGACTCTACATCTTACTAATAACATCTTCCTTACTTGAGCCATGAACTTGAACAAAACATGGTTGCTATATGATTAAATATGTAAATGGTTAGCACTTCCAAATTTTAATGACACAACTTTTGAGCACCATTCGCACCTGACAATATGTCACTAGTAATAATAAGGCAGTCATTTTTTTTCCTTGAAATAATCAAGCTGTTTTCCATTCCATAAATACAAATTATGTTTTATTTTGAATTCACTGTTGCACAGTATCAGAAGATGTTCCAAGCTGCAGTTCATTATTAATATCATTTCTTCTTTGTTCCCCTGCAGATTCAGAAGATTCATGTTTATGATGTTTAAAAAGAATGTTAAGAAATGTATTAAAACGTTGTCATCTCTCTATTCTTGGTGTTCTATTTAATATTTTATTATAAATTATTAAACTTGTAAATATCAACTCTGTATAGTATGACTAATTACATAAAAATTATGCACAAAAATAATAGCAAATTAACTACTAATTACAAAAGAGCACATTAATAATAAAACCAAAGTAAAAACTAAGCTATTTAGATGTAGTGACTGCTGCATGATTCACAGATGATAAGACTGTTAATTCTTGTAAGGTACAATAGGCCCTATTCTATTCATTTTATCAACTTGTAGAAAGCATTTCAACATTTAATAACCAGTATTACCATATTGGTTTATATTGGCCTGAATAATAGTCTTAGTTCCTTAATACCAGGCTTGAAGTGTATTTTATGTAATATACAGTTAACATGTTTTACTGTATTTTTCTTAACTGCACATTTTATAAAAGTCTCAATTTATGCCCAAATTTTGAAAAACTGTAATTTCTCTAAAGTTAAAAATTCATTCAGAATCACATAATTTGAAAACAGAGCAAGTGATTTGTAAATTGTGTCTATTCTACTGCTAATTGGCCAGAATCACTTTAGTAAATGTAAAATTTATCTTCTTTTTTCCAGATCAATTTTTAATTTAAAGTCTCTAGGAATCAAATCCTTAAAAAATGTTTATAATATATACTAAGATGACATGTGGACACTTTTCAACTTCACTTAAAACTAGCCAAGGTTAGAGCAAAACATAGCAGTTAAAAATTAAGACTCTGAGTGTCTGTATTTCTTATGGACCATGAAAGCTCACTATACCTTAGCATTGAGCTTTGGATACAAAAAATACTTTATAACTGGTCGTGGCTGGGTTTGCAAACAATTTTTTAAAATACCAATTCCCAAAGAACACATGGACTAAACATACTTAAATACAATTCCCAAAATACGCATGGACTAAACATATTTAGGAAAAGGTATTTACAATTTTTTGATGAATAGTATTTTTAGTCTATTCTTGTCCTTTAAATTTTATTTGAATTGGCCAGATAATAAAACCATCAAGTATTTCAAACAACATAAATTTTGTCCAATAGAATATATATTGTCCTTATAATAAAGACCTCTCTAAGAGGGTTAAAATTAACTTCAGAAATCTGGTGGGGAAAATTAATTAATTGGAAGAAGGAATTATATTCCACTAAAAGCACCCTTTAGAAAGAAGGGAAGTCATGAATATTCAGAGGTACTGGTTCTAACTTGCTCACATTTGATAGACCAAAAATATCTATAAAAACACTGGCTATACAGAGAGGGGGAAAGGGCAGAGTTTAAATGTATAATATGGCCTTGGTTGCACAGGTCTTGGTACTAAGGTAATGCAAATAATCTTAAATTTTTAAATGTTGAGTTAATATATATATAAAATATGTCATCAGATATTAAGTAGTGCTCTAGGGAGACAGCTGGCAGATCCTATTTTTACAGGGAGGGAAAATCACAAGATAAAGCTGCTGGCAACACCCCAACTTGTGATGGACTACCAAGAAAAGTATGAGAAAATACTCGCTCCCTAACCTATAAGCTTGTGTAATAAATAAACGAAGGAAAACCTCTGAGTACAAATCTTCTCTGAAGGAAAATAAAATCTATAAACATTTCCTACTTTCCTACTGTCTTTCCTCTTATTAGGACTCTATAGCTTGCTCTGTAGTTAAGATGATAGGAAATGAATATGATATATTAAAACAGACATTACCTTTTATATGTAGTTTTCAAATTTTCTTAGCATTTCTATTTACAATTTTAAAACTCTATTTGCTCCAAGGTTAAGATTCAAAATAAACTTAATACGAAACAAATAAAATAAAAAAATAAATAAAACAATAACTTCACATACCTGGCAAATCTGATGACATGCTTGAAATTGGCGTGTGGTGGAATGGTACTGAGTAGTCTGTTAATGAAGGCGGAATAGCAGCAGGATCAACCGAAGTCACACTGGGCACTCTTACAGAAGATGGCTGATACATGAGAACCCTGTTTAAACAGCAGGGGAAATTACAAACAATCTGGCTGTGGTTCACAGGACAGAAGGGCTGTACTACTTCGCATTCTCAGTTGTAAATTCACTAAGTTTCAGCACAACTCTATGGCAGCTACTCACTACATAGCACTACACTCTACTCTCGTCTTTCCTTAACAGTTTACATTTTAACATGAATGTATATGGGCTCTCAGCAGCTGTGATATAAGAGCAAGTCAGCATTAAAACATAATGTACAGTGCTAGAGTAATATATAAAATGTTCATCAACAAGTAGAAATATACGTTGCATATGCTTTTATTAATGTAGGTAATACATGTGGATATTAGTAATCTTATCTAAAAAAAAAAATCACGGTGCGGATGATATAGACAAGTTCCTGGAAAATATAATCTCTCAAAACTGAATCAGGAAGAATCAGAAAATGTGAACAGGCCAATAACAACTGATGGAATAGAAGCAGTAATCAGGAAACTCCCAGCAAACAAAAGCCCAGGTCCAGAGGGCTTCACAGGGGAGTCTTACCAAACATTCAAAGAAGAACTAATACCTATACTTGTCAAACTATTTCAGAAAATTCAAGAGGAAGGAACACTTCCAAACGCTTTCTATGAGACCAGAATTATCCTAATTCCAAAACCAGATAAAGACACCACAAAGAAAGAGAATTACAGACCAATACTCCTGGTGAACATAGATGCTAAAATCCTCAACAAAATATTAGCAAATCACACCCAGCAATATATTAGAAAGATCATACAGCTGATTTCTCAACAGAAACTATGCAGGCCAGATGGGAGTGGCAAGAAATATTCAACGTGATGAATAGCCAGAACCTACAACCAAGATTACTCTACCCAGCAAAGCTATCACTCAGAACTGAAGGTCAGATAAAGAGCTTCACAGACAAGAAAAAGCTAAAGGAGTTCATCACTGCCAAACCAGTATTATATCAAATGCTGAGAGGTATTCTTTAAGAAGAGGAAGAAGAAAAAGGTAAAGATAAAAATTATGAACAACAAATACATATCTATCAACAAGTGAGTCTAAAAATCTGATGAATAGAATAAACTGGTGAATATAATAGAATCAGGGGCATAGAAAGGGAGTGGACTGATAATTCTCAGGGGAAAAGGGTAAGGGGAATGTGGGAAGAGTCTGGACAAAAACCATACACCTATGGATGAGGACAGTGGGTGGGGTAGGGGGGGTTATGTGTGTAAGGGCAAAGGGTGGGGTGGGACCCATCAATAGATGAGTGGACAAAAAAACTGTGATACATTTATATGATGGAATACTATGCAGGGGTAAAAAAGAAGAATCTCTTACCCTTTGAGACAGCATGGAGAGACCTGGAGGGTATCATGCTAAGTGAAGTAAGTCAGTTAGAGAAAGAGAAGTATCACATGATCACACTCAGATGTGAAATCTAAGTAACAAAAAAAGAACTGATGACGAGAATGGACCCAGAGACATGGAAGCATGGAACAGAGTGAGGAATCTCAGAAGGAAAGTGGGGAAAGGGTGCGTGGTGGGAGGTAATCAACCAAAGACCTTGAATGCATAACCATGGACACAGACAATAGGATGCTGAAGGCCTGGAGTGGGGATGGGCTGGAGGGAGTTAATGGAGGAGCAAGGGGGACATATGTAATCTTTTCAACAATAAAGAACTCTTAAAAAAAAAAAGCTTTTGACATATCACTGCCTCCTCATAGAATTGTCAAATACAGAGGCATATGTATGTATACATTATCAATGTGTATATATATATTTTTAAATTTTCATAGTCTTATTCATAACATCATAGTTCAAAGGTAAATTGCTGGAATGTTGCAAGACAGTGAATATTAGTATTACAGACTGGATAGTGGATCATTGAATTTATCACATTTGGTCCAGACTTAAATATCTAAAAATGGGTTAACTTGAATTGTTATCCTAAAGTCTGAAATTCATCATGTGCTCCCTCTCTCAGTTTACAATCATAAAAATATTAATATAATTTTACAACCAATTCCTAATGATCCTTAATCTGGAGAAATAAATTATTAACCTCTATTTTGTGTTTCCTATCTTTAGAATACCTCCATATTAATGACAAAACCACATTCAATTTCCAGGGAATAGGGTAGGAACATAATATTTAAAATTATCTTTTCATGTAGAAAAATATCAAAGGCTTTCTAAATGTCTTATATTAAGGTGCCAGTTTCTTCTGATAGATATTACATAATTGCATTTAAGGATTATAGTAGGATATGCACGGAAGAAGTTAGAAGAATCACTATCAAAATGTTAACAGTGGTTATCTGTAGACAGAATGCTTTTTACTCTTGGTGCTCTGTAAAACTTTAAGTTTTACTAAAACAATACCTCTTAAAAAACAACTTCTCACAAAATTTCTAGACTATAATGGAAAATAAGTTTTCTGGTTTTTCATTTGTATTCCTTCTGATTTGCCAGACACTGAGGTTAAGTTCTTTCATTATCTATTGAAATCTTAAAAAAAAAAATCTCATGAGAAAGGCATTTTCTCACCCCACTGTACAGAACGACAAAGGAAGCTTAAGCAAGTTAAATTTTTCATCAGACATGATGAATAAGTAAGCAATGGTATTGAACTTGGAACCCACACTTGTCAGATTCCATATTCCACAGGCTTCCTTCTGCTGGTCTGTGATGCCAAATTTGCTACTTATATGAAATACTCACATGTGAGAAGATTTCAACTCTTACTTAGCAAAGATGGGAATGTGTACTTTATTTAAATATTGAAAATACTTCAATTAAACAAAGGCAAGTTAAAATAGCATTCTGTAATTATGTAACTACCAAAGAGACATTTAGAAACCTCTCCCAGTGACAGTTCCAAGTGTAATAAACAGGAGTAAACTATAAATTACAAACCCTTTGGTTGGGCTGCTCTGTGTTTCTGACATAAAGATGCACTTCCTTTTGGCAGGAGGGTCCTCCTCTTCGTCGGAAGAACTTTCTACCGTGAGGTCTATAACATCCACTTTCTTCTTGCTTGCCTCATTGGCCACCGTCACTGAACAAGGCTTACTGAGGACACTTGAACCTGCATGTAAGGAACAGCAAAAAAAACAACTTAAGGTCGTGACACAAACTCTTGCCACAGAAGTCATAACTGCAGCATGCCAGTAAAGCTATGAACTCTGTCCCAGGGAAAGAGACCAATTCCCTCGCTCCAGACATCTCTCTGTAAAATGACTACTAACCTGGAGAGACAGAGTGAGATCTATGCCTTGGAAGAGAGCCAAAAGCCTCCTTCTAACATGCTCATAGTTTTCTCCCTGGTACTACCAATGGATGTGCACATATCCTGCTGCTCACGGCGTCTCAGCAAGTAAGCAATCATTTGCCTTAACCGGTTTCTCAGTGGTTAGAGCACTGGCCTGCGGACGTAGGGTCCCGGGTTTGATTCCGGTCAAGGTCATGTGCCTTGGTTGTGGGCACATTCCCAGAGGGGTGTGTGTGTGTGTGTGCAGAGGGCAGCTGATCGATGTTTCTCTCTCGTTGATGTTTCAAACTCTCTATCCCTCTCTCTTCTTCTCTGTGAAAAATAAATAAAATATATATTTTTTTTTAAAAAGTAAGCAATCATTTTATAGACAGGAATCTGGAGTTAGGGAGCTGATGGTCAGCCATGAACAAGAATACAGGTGTCACTGATTCTTTTCACAGACGTGTTGCAGTGTTCAGTCAGAATCAGGATTTTCTATTCTAGCAAAGCAAGGGTGCTCGTGTCAAAGAATGCACAGGCTCTTCACCAGAACTTGATAAGAATTTTCACCATGAAAAAAACCCAAACTTCTCACTTGTTATTCAGACATTTAAAATTTTCCTTATAAACTGCCTGTCTACTTACCACCTAGATTCTCCTTTCTGCCCATTGTAATAGTCTCATACACTCACCATTTCATAGAAAGTATATTGTGCCCTGCAATCTTTTTAGCAGTAAATGAAGGCTAGTTGATAATGAAAAAGCAGCAGCAAGTAATCAACTAAATCACTATTTTTCTCAAAGATGCGGGAAAACTTTTCCTTCATCATTCACAGGTACCTCAACAGGTACTCTAAAAACAATTCTGAAAAACTGTCCATAGAAGTTTCATTTATAACTTTTCATTTTGAAACAAACACCATATATTAAAATAATTTTAGATGACTTTTTAATTTACCTTACATATGAAAAATAACTATAAAAAGGCTAGTTAAAAGAATGGTATACTTATAAACTTGGACACATTTCTTAAAGAAAGAATAAAAATCAGTTGGGCCAAAACCGGTTTGGCTCAGTGGATAGAGCGTTGGCCTGCGGACTGAAAGATCCCAGGTTCGATTCTGGTCAGGGGCATGTTTCCTGGTTGCGGGCACATCCCCAGTAGGGGGTGTACAGGAGGCGGCTGATCAATGTCTCTCTCATTAATGTTTCTAGCTCTCTATCTTTCTCCCTTCCTCTCTGTAAAAGATCAATAAAATATATTAAAAAAATAAAAATAAATTTTAAAAAATCAGTTGGGAAAATTACCTATATAATAGGTGATCAAAAGTTAAAGTTATCAAAAGATAAACTTATTTTCCATTATAGTCTAATTGGTTGGCCGGTGGTTAGAGCATTGGTCCTTGGACTGAAGGTCACAAGTTTGATTCCAGTCAAGGGCACATACCTCAGTTGCAAGCTCGATCCCAGCCCTGACCAGGGTGCATGCGGAAGGCAACTGATTGATGTGGTCACTCTCACATCGATGTTTCTCTGTCTCTCTCTCTCCCTTCACCCCTTTCTCAAAAATCAACGGGGAAAAAATATCCTCAGGTGAGGATTAACACTCCCACAAAGTTAGCAAACTGAGCAAACTGCCGCCATTCTACACATACTTTCCATCTTTGTGCACGGCTGGCTGGATACTTTCATAGCTTC
The DNA here is from genome assembly GCA_004026805.1 of Lasiurus borealis. NCBI lineage: Eukaryota > Metazoa > Chordata > Mammalia > Chiroptera > Vespertilionidae > Lasiurus > Lasiurus borealis. The sequence continues at coordinate 22,854 of PVJN01008507.1, read as the reverse complement.
TTTCTTCGGTCTCATTGGACACCAAGAACCATCTTCTTGGAACTTGATCTCATCCACATCAGAACAGTCACTGAGAATTTCCATAAAAAGGCTATAAATCAATGAAGTAGAAAAATATAATCAGTGACCTTATTCAAAAGTGAAATTATGACAAAGAAGTATTTATTACATTGGAGACAAAAGTAATACTGACTTTAGTTTGTTTTAGTATTTCAATACTTTAGACTGTATACAACTGTTATACCCCATTCCTTCTATATTTTTAAAGGGCATAAAAGAATTAAATGACTTACTGAGTCATCTAAAATATAGTGGCTAAACAGAAATTGGTTGCAGTAAAGAACAACCTTCAATACAGCATATAAAATACACATAAGCAAACAAAATCTAACTTATAAGCTTATATTATCAAGGAAAAATAATCAAAAAGGTGGGGGGAAGAAGAAAGAATCCTGTCTAATAAAAAAGTAATATGCAAACTGACTGTATCTCCAACACACAAGATGGCTGCCCCCATATGATCAAAGATGGACACCCTCATGTGGACACAAAATGGCTGCCACAGAAGGCCAGCAGGGGAGGGCAGTTGTGGACAATCAGGCCAACAGAGGAGGGCAGTTGGGAGGGACCAGGCCAGCAAGGGAGAGAAGTTAGGAGTGACCAGGCCGGCACAGAAGGGCAGCTGGGGGGGACCAGGCCTGCAGGGGAGGGCAGTTGAGGAGGATCAGGCCTCCAGGGGAGGGCAGCTCGAGGGAATCAGGGCAGCAGGGGAGGGCAATTAGGGGTGACTAGCCCAGCAGGGGAGGGCAGTTGGAGAAACCAGGCTGGCAGAGGACAGTTAGGGGTGATAAGGTTAGCAAGCGAGGGCAGTGAGAAGCAATCCGGCCGGCAGAGGAGCAGTTAGGCATCGATCAGGCTGCCAGGGGAGTGGTTGGGGGGGGGGGGATCAGGCTGGCAGGCAGAAACAGGGGCAATCAGACAGGCAGGTGAGGGATTGGGAGTCAGCAGTTGCTTGGAGAGAGTGTGGGCTGAGAAACACACACACACACACACACACACACACACACACACACACAAATTCCATGCACAAATCTCATGCACCAGGCCTCTAGTAGCAATATAAGTCTCAATAAATTTTTTAAATAACTAAGCATACAAATTATGTCCTATGACCAAAATAAAGTAAAATTTGAAATCATTATCAGAAAAATATCTGGAAAATCCTTATATATTTGAAAATTAACAACCCATGAGACAAAGAAAACAAAAACAAACGAACAAATATTTTAAACTTTATGAAAGTAAAAATGTAACAAAATTTGTGAAATGTTGCTAAAGCAGTACTTAGAGGAAAATTTATAGCACTAATCTTTCTATATTAGGAGAACGCAAATCGATAAGCTCAGCTTCTATCTAAATGAAACTATTAAAAAAAACAATTAAAGTGAAAGTAAACAAATGGATAAAAACAACAAAAACAAATGAAATAGAGAAAAATCAATGAAACAAAAATGTGGTACTTTAAGGTCAATAAAATCAATGAACTTGCAGTCAGACTTAAGCTCACTTAGAAAGTGGGCTTCCCCCTCTTTAGGACAAGCTATGAAATATAATATTGGGAAGCAAAAAAACAAAAGGAAACTATTCTACCTCTTGCCTCCAAAAGAAATCATAAAGATAAAAGAGCCGTTAACTATGGTTTTAAAAAAAGATTGAGTATAATAAAGCTGAAAACACACAAACATCTTGACTTTATGCTAAAAGAGAATTTCTATGAGGCTGTACTGAATGGAGACAAAGCTAATACTTACCCATCTAAAATTAGACTTTCATAGGCAGCTTTTTTGTCACACACAGGACAAATCCAGGTGGGCTTCTTCTCATTCATTTGCAGATAAAGGGCAGCATCAAAACACTGTAGATGTGTACAAGTCACTGCTCGGCATGGGATTGTCAGCCTCATTTTGCCTAACTACAGGCAGGAAAGAAAACATGAGAAACCACTTCAGAAAGGAGAACAAAACCTCAATGGGAATAGTCAGTCATAAAAGTCTGAAAGAAGTCATACAAGAAGTTCAAAATGAAAAAGAAATTCAAAACAGAATTTCCATCAAAGCTACTGCACATTTTATTAGTCTTCATTGATAACCCTGTAATTTAAAAAACGTTTTCACTTTTTAAAAATAGGTAAAATAAATTCACAGGTAGGACAACATCCATATACAATGAAAACATGTTTGTCACCAGTTCTCCTATTTAGAAACCCACTGTTAACCAACTTTTGTATGTCCTTTCATAGATGGTCTATGTGTGTTTTAAAAAACATTTTCTCCTGAATGGTGGCAATACACAAAATTTTGAGCCTTCTGTCACATAATATAAATTAGTGACTTTTTCACATATATCATTACCAAAAAAAAAAAACACCACAATATGAAGCTATCATATTTGATATGAAGTATATTATACGAAGGATGAAAACTTTTGCCTGAAGTTCTATACAAAGCTTATGAATAGGAGGTCCTGGGTCCAAACACATGCCTGCTAGGACCTTTGCCACCCATCTCCCCTGCTGGCATTATGGACTTCTCTCTGGGTTTGCCAACCACAGAGTCTCAATTTCTTTTTCTTTTTTTAAATATATTCTATTGATTTTTTACAGAGAGGAAGAGAGAGAGATAGAAAGTCAGAAACATTGATGAGAGAGAGACATGGATCAGCCGCCTCCTGCACGCCCCACAGTGGAGATGTGCCCACAAGCAAGGTACATGCCCCCGACCGGAATCGAACCCGGGACCTTTCAGTCCACAAGCCGACACTCTAGCCACTGAGCCAAACTGGTCTCGGCAGATTCTCAATTTCTAAGCAATCCTAATTTCATGTAATTCTATCCCTTTTTCAATAAAGATGTTAAAGTTAATAATTTAAAAAAAATAAAGTTTCAAAATAAAAATATCTGCAAATACCACTATCCAGGGTGGTAGAAAGGTGGACTTATAATCAACCAAAGACTTTGAATGCATAACCCATTGACACAGACAACAGGGTGCTGAAGGTATGGGGTAGATACAGTACGATGGGGGTGTGGATGGGGCGAAGGGAATGGGTTGGAGAGAGTCAATGGGGGAAAAAAGGGGACATAGGTAATATTTTCAACAATAAAAAATTATTTTTTTAAAAAAGCTTTTGGCATTTGTTACTGCCTCCTCATAGATTCATAATCAGAACATTTATTATTTTAGCCCAATATAGCAATATAGTATATTGTTAAGAGAACTGAAATGATGCCAGACGACCAAAATTGTTATCCTTATTCTACTAATTACTATTGTGTGATCTGGGTTAGCCAATCTTTCAATCTGAGTTTCCTCATCTGCAAAATGGGAACAACCCCCATACAGATTTGCTAAAGGAGTTAAATAACGGGCACATAATAGGAACTCAACCAATTATTCTGTTCTCTCTCTCTGAAACAATTCTCTCTCCATTTAAAACTGTAGTCAGTGAGGCGAAAGTAGGTTTACAGCCCTAGCTGATTTGGCTTAGTAGATAAAGCATCGGCCTATGGACTAAAGGGTCCCAGGTTCAATTCCGGTCAAGGACATATGCCTGGGTTGCATGTTGAAACTCCACGGGAGGCATGCAGGAGGCAGCAATCAATGATTCTTGAATCTCATCACTGATGTTTCTCTCTTTCTCCCTCTCCCTTCCTCTCTGAAATCAATGAAAATATTTTTTTTAAATAAAAACAAAGATTTACAGTTGTTCATATGAAAATTAATACAAAAATTAATTAATAATATATGAATAGGCAAGGAAGGCCCTGATCAGCCCAGACCACTGGCCAGGCCTAAAGACCCTACCTGTGCACAAATTTCGCGCACCCGGCCTCTAGTATGAAATAAAAATTATTATGCAATTTAGAAGCACATTACAAATGAATTAAGTAAGATACCTTATACATTCTAACTCATTGAAGTAGAACCATCATTAGCATTTAATAGGTCCTGGAGATTTTATTACCATTTATAGTTTGATAAAAGGAGCTACTCTCTCTATAGGTTTATTATTATCTGTGGATTATCTATAGCATTAATTGTATTATTCTGAATCTACAGGATCTCTTCTCCTACGATCAAATATCCTTTTAGGTCTCTTCTTGCTTAGTCGCTGCCTGAAGAATGTTTGTACTCTTTGAAATTACAATACTTCATCATGAAGACTCCCAAAGGGGAAAATGACAGAAGTTTAGAATTCGACCATAATATATCATTCATTCCCACACTTACTTTCAAAGGAAAATTAGTGATTTATAAAAGCAAAACACCCCAGAGTGTTTTGTTGCTTTACTTACGGGGCACATCAAGGATACCCGAAGGCTAGTTGTAGCAATTTCACTATCAGGATCTGCAGTAAGTTTTTCTTTAACTTCAAAAAGAAGAAAAAAGAATTTAAAAATTTTATATTAATGGTGAAATATGAACAGAATTATAGAAATATATATATTATTTAAAGTTTTCCCAAACACTCTGAATAAGTCAAGAAACTACAAATACAAAACAAACAAAATGTTAAGTATTAATGTATTAAAAACAGAATTATACTTTCACAGCAATAGTTTAAAGAATTGCAAAGTTGCAAACTCTGTATCAAATGTTTAACTAAACTGTTAAAAGTAAAATTATAGGTAAGAAGAATTTCAGAATAGAAAGCTATTTAAGATTTAAGAACAAAACAATTAGAAAGAAACTTAGAAAGCAGCAATACTCTGAGTTTCAATGCTGTTCTAACACACATTCATGACTTTTCATTAGGGAATCTTGGTTGTTTCCAATAATTACTAAATTTACAAACAGAAAAGTTAAATATTTTTATACTTCTTTGACAACTGAAAACTACAAGGGATGTGGTAATGTGTCTGAGAGTTCATTCACCAGGTAAAGTATACAAGTTACTGCACAAAGAAGTTAATAAATATATGCACTCCCTTCAGATGACTAATTCTCAGTGCCATTAGAGGGAGAGAGAATGGGACTGGAACTAAAGACAGTGAAAAATGGAGTAAGACAAGAAAAATTAGAAAAGAGCTTCTTGGCTTCTAGATCTAGGCAAGAAGATCAATACTGTGCTGTCTGAGGAAATAATAAACGGTTCAAGATATAAGAAACAAAATATTGCCCTAACTGGTTTGGCTCAGTGGACAGAGCGTCAGCCTGCAAACTCAAGGGTCCCAGGTTCGATTCCAGCAAGGGCATGTACCCTGGTTTCAGGCACATCCCCAGTAGGGGATGTGCAGGAGGCAGCAGATGGATGTTTTTCTCTTATGGATGTTTCTAACTTGCTCTCCCTCTCTCTTCCTCTCTATTAAAAAAATCAATAAAATATATTATAAAAAAAAAAAAAGAAACAAAATACCATTTCAAAATTTCAAAAGCCCTACTTGGCTCCCTTTTCTATCTACAGATTCTTTTCTCCTTTTAGGTTCATTCAGCGGCAAGGGAAATATTTTCTTTCCCCCCAAAATGTCTTGTTTCAATTAAATTTAGTTACTGAACTGAATTATTTATAGTTTGGGTTAGCTTTTTCTCTACCTATTATTCTACCTATTATATCAAAGCAAAGTACAAAATAAAACATCTCAGAAGGCAAATATTGTTGTTGGTGGATATCAACCATTCTTCAGCAAAAAAAGCTTTTGATTATTTACAATTTTTTAAAATGGACATTCTATTAAACACTGGGGTTTTTGAAAACTTGCATTCCTATTCTCAAGTTAATGTATACGACCAAACTACCATGAACTTAATGTTTATTTAAATAAGTTTTCCTGAGAAGGCCCAAAATCATACTAGTAGGGGTTCAAAATTGATCTTGGGAATAGTTTCTAAGAAAAGAGTTTTTCAATTTATAGGGCAGTGTTTTGGGAGTATTTTTAATCAATATTCATTTTAGATTTCTAATAATTGTTCCTATTCCTACATTGATGTATATATGTGAGGCTTTTTTGTTTTCCATTAAAGCATCTCATATGCTCAACCTTACACACATTACTTACTTAGTGCTCTGGAATGATCAGGGTTTCTAATACCTTTCATTTTTAATCTCTGTAATAACATGGCTGATGTGAGCTGCCGTACAAGATATACAGACATGGAGTAATTCTACAAAGAAAGATAATCTGTATTAAAGACAAGAGATAATAGTCTCTTTATTTACATAAAATACTTGTCTAAGAATCTCTGGTTTCTAAAAATGACATTCAAAATAACTTCCACAGGAAGGTCAACAAAATCAGCTAAGAAAACAAAATCAGCTCTTTCAGGGAAGATAAAAGCCCAATCATATTAAAGGTATTTCTAAGTCACTTATCACTTTAAAACATCCATGGGAAATATTACATACCTCAGATCAGTGGCTTTCAAACTATGTTTCTAATCTAGCAAAACTGGTACCTCAGGGACCATCATGGTATGAATAAAAATGTACTCTCCCCTGCAACTTCTAACTAGAATTTTTGTTTTTATGTATGGGTTCTTATTATATTGTCATTGAAAAATGGTTTTCAATGCAGCAAGTTCAAACACCTGTGGTCTGAATTAACATTTCAAATCCAGAATTCCACTTACTTCATGGCCTTGAGCAAAAGAGACCACTTGCTGCATGGCCTTGAATAATCATTTAAATAAACCCCAAATCAGCTTTCTTCTGAGAAAAACTCTAATAAATTAACTCCCGTTCTAAAATGGGCATTTCACTAGAAAAGGGGCAGCTACTGGAGAATGTAAGACATATGAAGACATAATAAAAATAAAATAGACAAGGCCAGAATAACATCAATCCATACCTCTTAAATCTGGCACAAAGGAACCTTCATTAGCTATTTATAGAGCTATTAAGGGATAAAATATAATTTTACCAAAATGCTACAAATCTCTTACCTTTGCACTATATAGATTAACTCAATTCTATAAGAAACTACTTTGAGTAGTTGCCAAACCCATTATTTAAAATATTATTTTTAATGTCCTGAAACAGTCCTTTTAAATATCTGAATATCCAAGATAGTGTGCTAATTTAAGTCAATTAATATAATTACAAAGAAAGAATATTATTCTCATTGTGTGGCAAAAAGAAAAAAAATTAACAGGTCTTCAATGCCTATAACCATTTATTAAAAAACCTGAAAGTTGATAATCATTTCAAAAAACATATTATTCTGTTCAAATTTCACTCACTAGGCTTTAAAATATTAACACTTGCTCATTTGATAATGCCCTTACATTTGTATACAACACTCATTCTCAAGATTTTCCCTATTCTTTATACTTTGCCAAAATCAAATAATGGCCAACTTAGAACTAAGCCAAGATTTTCTGAATCCTTATCCAATGCTTTATCACTGCACATTCAGTTCATGCAAATGAAAAATACTAGAAATTAGTACCCTATGATAATACTAATAAGTTGTAGTAAAAATTCAGAAATGAGAGCTCAACAGAACAATCATTAGAGAGAGTGTAATATCTTTATAGTGTAAAATTAATACAAAAAATGCCTTTCTTTATGTCCATTTCTACAATTACCTTTGTAATAAAATAAAAAAATTCTTCCTACAAACATGTCACTCAATTTCTCTATCCATAAAATACAAAATAGTGTACTTTTTTCCTATCAATTAGCAACATTCAAGTCTATGTTCAACTGGTGATCCCCAGTGGGGGGCATGTCTGAGGCAGCTGATTCATGATGTTTCTCTATCATTGATGTTTCTATCTCTCCATCCCTCTCTCTTTAAAAAATAAAATAAAATAAATAAAAACATTTCTTAAAGTCCTATGTTCAGAAATTAACTGAAATTTGCCTTTCTATAATTTCAGTTAGATGAATAAATAGTTCTAAAATGAAAATGCCATGTTGTATTAATCAGTAACTCGTAACTGATATAATGCATTTTAAAATTAAGAATCAACAGAAACCCAGATAATCAACCTAAAGATATAGAGGAAATAATACAATTCTAAGTAAATGTGTTCATGAGATGCCCACATACTATCTGAAGTATCAGCTGTTTCTGATAAGGTTGGAAAAGATTGTTTCTCATTACAACATGAATACAACTATCTTCCTCAAAGCTTTAAATAAAGCTTCTTCATTATTCTTCATAAATAAAAAAACATTACCCAAAGTTTCCAGTTTCTTAACATGTTATTTAAACACTATTGTGACTAAACTATCACCTTAAGAAATATTGTAATTATACTTATTTCCTTTCGAGGAAAATAAAGAGATGAGATTCAGGAAACCTTAAATTTTTTAACTTTAAGAATCTCCATACCTCCAATCCCTGAATTAGAAATTACTGCTTTTTAGAGCTTAAAATCAGAAAACGGAACAAATTGGAGCTAGTAGCCTAAGAAAAAAAACAACAAAATATATCAACTAGTGGGATTACTTTGATGTTGCTCAGAGGAGAGAATTTTTACCTTCCCAATTTCTGATGCCCAAGAAATGGAAATCTGGTTTGGCACAGCTGAAGATAGCCTAACTAAAGATGTGATATTCAAAGGGCGTCCAGGGCGCTTCTGTTCAATCCCATTTTTAGGTGGTGGTGCGTAGCCCTATAAACAAAAGAAAGAAAGAAAATTATCTGCAGGCATTAAACATTTTCTCCAAGATAGATACAGAATCTTGTGTAATTTCAGTTACACTAATTCTTTTTATTTTATACCAGAAATCATATAGTCCTCCTTATCCTAAGGTCACAAATCCAAAAGAGAAAAATTACTTTTTTTAAAGTTATATTTCACAAGTTCAGAAAAATATGTCCCTCCAAAAACAAAATCCTAGCTCCATCATTAAAATGTAAAATGCTGACATCTTGTCACATTGGTTAAGAATCGTTTTTCTCTTTACAAGCAATAAAGTTGCACCTCTTTGTATTGCTTCATCTTAGGAGCTCCCATTCCAAATGCATTCAAATACTGGGAGTGGGAAAGGGGGGGAAATGAGTTTTGGGAATTAAAAATCTTGTGAGTGATAGTTGGTATTAAATTAACTTGATGGCTATAGCAATACTGCTACTTATGCTTTATTCCACTCTTCTAGTCATTAAGTATTTTGCTTTAAATAGCAAATGTACTCTTTTTTATTTATGATATACCCAATTTTCAATCACCACAGAACTTTTCAGTTTAATTTTCAAAACCAAATAGAAATTTTAAAATTCTAAGCCTCAAAAATATGTATTGAAAAATAGATATATTTTACTAAATAGGATACCATTGATGTAATTTAACTATGCACTAATGAGAAGAAAAAACACTAAGTTATTGGTACAAACAAGTGTATTATTACTTATTTCTACATATATAGCAAGGGGATAGAAACAAACGAATTGGCTAACATATTCCTTTTGGATAAGAATCTCCTGAATTACTTTTCACTCAGTCATCAGTAGATACGTTTTCCACATAATATTCTCCTATATGCCACTATGAGCTCTGGAGATAAATGTATTCTATTTATTTATTGTATCCTATATAATAAAAAGGTAATATGCAAATGGTCATTGCACTGTGACAGTAACGACCAACCAGCAGAAGGGCAGGACAGTGAGCTACAAGTGGCAGAGAGCTACAGGAGGGCAAGCTACAATCAGCACAGAGCTACGAGCAGTGGTGGGCAGGGCGGCCAGCTGAGGCAAGCGGCAGCAAGCTATACCACTAGTTTCAATATAAAATTATATTCTACCTCCACACACATCTCTTAGATTCCCTTGCAAGAGACTGACACCCTTACATTAACTGCATGTGTTACTGCTGACACACTCTGAATCTTAAGAGAATACTAGAGGCCCAGTGCACAACACTGGTGCACTGGAGGGTCCCTCAGCCCAGCCTGTGCCCTCTCTCAGAGCAGGAGCCATTGGTGAATATCCCCCAAGGGGTCCTTAGCCCTGCCACAGAGGTAAGAGAGGGTCCTACCACCGCCGGTGTGCTCGCCAGCTGCGACACTAGCTTCTGGCTAAGCGATGCTTCCCCCATGGGAGCACACTGACCACCAGGAGGCAGCTACTGCATTTGAGCGACTGCCCCATCAGTCAGTGCATGTCATAGCAACCAGTAGTTCCACTGTTCAGCCAATTTGCACATTAGCCTTTTATTATATAGGACAAGAGACCCAGTACATGAAATTCATGCATGGGGTGGGTGTCCTTCAGCCCAGCCTGCTCCCTCTCCAATCTGGGACTCCTTGAGGGATGTCCGACTGTCCATTTAGGTCCAATCCAGGACTGTTGGCTCTCAACTGCTCCCCTGCCTGCCTTCCTGACTGCCCCTAACTGCTTCTGCATGCCAGCCTGATCACCCCTAACTGCTCCCCTGCAGGCCTGGTCATCCCCAACTTCCCTCCTCTGCCAGCCTGGTTACTCCTGTCCTCCCCTGCAGGCTTGATCAACCCTAACAGCCCTCCCTGCAGGCCTGGGCCTCCCCCCCCCCCCAACTGTCCTTCCCTGCAGGCCCAGTCACCCCCAACTTCCCTCCTCTACTGGCCTGGTCACTCCTAACTACCCACTCCTGCAGGCTTGATTTCCCCCAACTGCCTTCCCTTGTAGACCTGGTCCCTGCCAACTGCCCTCCCCTGCTGGCCATCTTGTGGTAGCCATCTTGTATCCACATGGGGGCAGGATCTTTTGACCATATGGGGGCAGAAATCTTGTGTGTTGAAGAAGGCCAATCTGCATATCACACTTCATTAGATAGGACAGAGGCCTGGTGCACGAGTGGGGGACAGCTGGTTTGCCCTGAAGGGTGTCCTGATCATGATGGTTTGCAGTCCAGTCATGCCCCCTGGCGACCCAAGCAAAGGCCCTGGTATCTGGGATTTATTTATCTTCTGCAATTGAAACTTTATAGCCTGGAGAGGAGCCAAGCCTTCTGCTCACACAGCCATTGAAACTTTGTTGCCTTAAGTGGAGGCCTGGATGTGCGGAGAGCTTGGCTTCCTCCATCACCAGGGTCAACCCAAGCCTCCCTCCTGCTCTCTCTCTCTGGCCGTAGCCATCTTGGGTTAATTTGCATATTTGCTCTGATTAGCTGGTGGGTATGGCTTGTGGGTGTCGTGGAGGTGTGGTCAATTTGCATACTACTCTTTTATTAGATAGAATATCAATGAGTGGTATTCACACAATACCCTGGATTTATGAACCTTCCTCAAAATGAACTTAAATCAACCCTAATAGGTTTGGCTCAGTGGATAGAGTGTCAGCCTGTGGACTGAAGGATTCCAGGTTCGGTTCTGGTCAGGGGCATGTACCTTGGTTGGGGGTGCATCCCCAGTGGGGGGTGTGCAAGAGGCAGCTGATCGATGTTACTCTCTCAATGATATTTCTAACTCTCTGTCCCTCTCCCTTCCTCTCAGTAAAAATCAATTATATATATATATATATATATATATATATATATATATATATATATATATATTTTTTTTTTAATGTACTTAAATCACTTGACTGAAAAACCCAGGGAGTGCAGCTGACCAGTCATACATGGAAATAACATCAAGGTCGTACAAGTATAGGCAATGAGAATATATTACAGCTGCCACCTGGTCATTAGCAACTGTAAGACTTTAGATTTTAGGAATGTTAAAATATATGCATCTTAGAAAAAAATGAAATACTCTATTGATGTTATTACATGGCAGAGCAAAGGAATACATCTGTATCACAAGTAGCGAATATCCTTCACTGCCTCATAGGAGGTAGGATAGTAATTAGCAAGTGGGAATCACATAATTACTTGTAATCTACAACTTGCGATAAGACTTTGAATATCATTAAAAACAGTGTGCAGAGGAGTATTAGGCAAAGAAAATAATTTCCATTATACTATGAGAAATGGAAATGTATGTGTGTGTACTAGTATGTGGAAGAGGGTTATGCTCATCTAAGTTGTTCAAGTAAAATCAACAAAACACTCATTTAAAAAAAACAAACACTCTAAGAAATGGTTCAATGAGCAACAGGCACATTTAAAAAAAACCACTCTAGGTAATGGTTCAATGAGCAACAAGCACATGGAATATCAATACCAATGTCTGGGTAAATTTGAATGGAACCTTTGTTTTGCCTATATTTGGCCTGAAAGGTAATTCTGTCTTCTGGTACGTCCACTGGTAGGTTAACCAAATAAAAACAAGATGATAAAAATTCATAAACCAGCTAAACAGTGAACTCTGTAAAATGGAACTTTACACACCAAGTTACAATGTTTTTGTTTTTTGTTTTTTTAAATATATTTCTTTATTGATTTCAGAGGAAGGGAGAAAGAGAGAGAGATAGAAACATCAATAATGAGAGAGAATCATGGATTGGCTATCTCCTGCACGCCCCCCACTGGGGATCAAGCCTGCAACCCAGGCATGTGCCCTTGGCCAGAATCGAACCTGGGACCCTTCAGTCCGCAGGCTGATGCTCTATCCACAGAGCCAAGCCGGCTAGGGCCCAATGTTTTAAGTTACTCTGTGAAAGAGAGCAATAATAGGGGGTAAGAAAATACTAACAATGACTATAAGAATGAGGTGTTAGTATATTCAAAATCAAATATGGTACTACTCCTAACCACCTCAAGTAGTTTAACTTGACTATTTGATTTCACTGGTAATTCTGAGTTACCTGTTAACATGTAGTCTCCCTCTGATCATCAGCATCACTTCCATTCAACATCTAGTACCATTATTAAGAATAGAATATACGGTAGTTGGAAATTTGTAAAATATAAATACTTAACCTTCACATATTTCTAACAATTTTCCATACCTTACACATAAATAAAATGAAGTTCATTTGACAGGGGACCTCTGAAGAAAATCTAAAAGCTTTCTAACAACCAGTGAAAGATTTTGTTTCTGTCTCAATCTAACATTTTAATAAAAGATATAGTCAAAGAACCTTTTCTGTTACATGCTATGACATCCTACCTTATTTGTAATTGGTAAAAGTTAAGAGTGCTGTTCCTTTAGTATTTTCTAACTAAAGTACTAACTACTTTAATACTACCAATACTGATTTACCTTTTTACTTTATATTTTAAAAATTTTCATATGCAAAAGTAGAGACAATAAGTACCCACCGGTCAGCTTCAATAATTATCAACATGTTGCTAACTGTGCTTTGTTTGCTTCTGGCCTCATCAGCTCACACCGAAATTCACACCTCACGCGTACACATATTTAGTTTTGCCCCTTAGTATTTACATGCAAATTCTAGGTATGCTATTTAATCCATAGATACTCTTATATGCATCTTTATTAAGACCTTTAAAAAAGTATCGCAACCTTACAAAATTAACCATAATTTTAAAAAATTATATAATGTAAGGTTTATATTCAAGTTTCCCAATTGTCTCAAAGATGTCTTTTATCTTTTTATTACTGAAATTTCAAAACATATACAAAAAGAAAGAAAAAAGTAAAATGAACTCCCATATATACATTATCCAATCAATAATTTATTTACTCATAATTAGTCTTTACCTACTCTACTGGACCTCCTGGTGAATTAAAAGCAACTTACAGGCAAAGGAAAAAGTTTCCCATTTACTTTTATACATAGACTATTGGGATAGTTATCTTCTTGAGGGCAGCTTGTCTCTGCCAAGCAAAGTCTGCATTAAAGAAGAAAAAATAAATTATTCTTAAATAGTATACTCAAACATGCTTATGTATTTTCAAAATCATGACTATACGCACATAGTTCGCAAATATTATTAAAGTAAAAGAACATTTCAAACTTGCCTCAGCTGAACTTGGACTGTATAATCTCTTCTACCACCTGGCAAAAAATCCCTGTGGAAAATAGAAAGAAATTGGGTTAACCAACCTGAAAGAATGTCTAATGGCCAAAGGTAGACCAGTTTGAGCAACATAAATTACTTATAGCATTGAGTTACAAGCCTCAAAGTACCCAAGAGCACACATGGACACACAGATACAAGTAAATAATCAAATAAATAAATAGGGGAAAAGGACCTGCTCTTTCATAAAAAGGAATAACTCCAATGTGGAAGAGAATAAGGACAACAGAAAATCACATCACTGAAACATGAAGGGTGTTTATCAGGAAGTAACTGCTAAAGGCAATAACCACAAGTGAATACTTAAATTGGTGAGCAAAAATCTGAAGGGAACCATATGTGATCTCAAAGTACCTCCTTCTCCCAAGGTATTTTTTTATATCTTTTTTTTTTATATATAGATTTCAGAGAGGAAGGGAGAAGGAGATAGAAACATCAATCATGAGAGAAAATCATTGACTGGCTGCCTCCTGCACGTCCCTTACTGGGGAGAGAGCCTGCAACCTGGGCATGTGCCCTTGACCAGAATCGAACCTGGGACCTTTCAGTCTGCAGGCCGGTGCTTTAACCACTGAGCCAAACCTACTAGGGCTCCCAAGATATTTTTTAATAATAAAGGGAGAACAGCAACTTTACAGTGCAAAAATCTGGTAGGCAACTCTTTATTCAAGTGACAAACATTAACACTGCCAAACATAAGATGCATCAATATTATGTAGCTCCTGATATGATACATGGAGAAGGAAATATAACTTGGGCATTCTTGCCAAAAATACCTGCTCAAAGGTAAATAAGGCTAAATGAAGTCACAAGATTGGGTTTTAATACAACATGACTGATGTCCACATAGAAAGAGAGACACCAGAGATGCACAGGTGCACAGAGGAAAAGCCATATGAGTACACACAGCAAGAAGTCAGCCATCCAAAAGCGAAAAGACTCAGGAGAAAGCAAATCTGTAAACACTGATTCTTAGACTTCAAGCCTCCTAAAATGTTAGAAAATAAATTTCTGTTGTTTAAGCCACCCATGATATGGTATGTTGTTACAGCAGCCTTAGCAGACTAATACACCAATGTTCATGGAGAAATATATTCCAAACATTCATCTTACCTGGATATGCATATCTCTCTAACTTGTTGAGGAGTCAGAGCAAAAATAAAAAACTTCTCTTGAAATCGTTGAATACTGCTTTGAACTGGGGAAGGAAGAAAAAGTTAATATTAAAATAACAAATCCAAGGATATTATAACCTACAGGAACTGGGTAATTCTGATAAATTCTGAATTTTTTATGGCTAAAATACTTCAAAATAAATAAATACTAAATTGCAATCATCTTGAAATCATCAAAGTAACTCTAAAACAAGTCCTATTTTAAACATTTTTTATTCTAACACAACCCTTTAATATTACATTTCATTCTTGACTATATTGCATCATCTAATGAAAACCCGATCAAGTCAAAATAATCCCAAATATTGTCAACAATTAAGTTATCTGTATGTATATGAGATAAAATAAATAAAAACTGAAATTTAAAAAACTTCCCCCAGTTGAACTCTATCCCAGATTCAGGTGTCTTTTAGAGTTTATTCTGTTTTGTTTTGTTTCTTTCTTTGCTGTGTTTGTTTTTGATACATTATATTGAACTAGAGGCCCAGTGCACAACATTCATGCACTGGAGAGGGAGGAGGTGGAAGTGGGTCCTCAGCCCAGCCTGTGCCCTCTTGCAGTCCAGAACCCCTCAGAGGGGTCTTTAGCGCTGCCACGAAGGTGAGAGAGGCTCCCGCCAGTCCCTCTGCGCTCACCAGCCATGAGCCTGGCTTCTGGCTGAGCTCAGCTTCTGGCTGAGCGGCGCTCCCTCTGTGGGAGCACACTGACCACTAGGGGGCAGCTCCTGCCACTGAGTGCCCTCTAGTGGTCAGTGTAGGTCACAAGGACCAGTCATTCTGCAACTTGGTCAATCTGCATATTAGCCTTTTATTATATAGGATTAGAGGCCTGGTGCATGAAATTTATGCAGAAGTAGCATCCCTAGGGCTGACCAGTCATCAGGGCCTATATGTGGGGCAACCGGCAGGGCCATTGAGGGGCCCATGCCTTGGCTGGTCTGGGGCCTACAGGCTGCTCTTGCATTGAACATCTGCACTCTGGTGATCAGTGTGGGTCATAGCAACCAGTTGTTCCACTGTTTGGTCAATTTGCATATTAGAATTTTATTATATAAGACTAGAGGCCCAGAGCACAAAATTTGTGCAGAGTGGTGGGTCCCTTAGCCCAGCCTCCACTCTCTCATAATCCGAGACCCCCTTGGGGGGATATCTGACTGCCAGCTTAGGCCCAATTCTGTAGACATCCCTCTCGCAATCCAGGACTACTGGCTCCTAACTGCTCACCTGCCTGCCTGCCTGATCACTCCTAATTGCTTCTGCCTGCCTGCCTGATCCCCCCTAACCACTCTACTGCCTGCGTGATGCCCCTAACTGTTCTGTCTTTCTGCTTGATGCCCCAATCTGTCTGACTGATCACTTTAACTGCTCGGCTGCCTTCCTGATTGCCCCTATGCACTTGTGTGCATGCCTGATCACCCCTAATGGCATCTTCAAGGGTACCAACATCAGAATTATGGGGGTGCCAGAAGAAGAGAAAGAGCAAGATACTGAAACCCTATTTAAAGAAATGACAAAAAAACTTCCCCACCTGGTGAAAAATATGGACTTATAAGTCCAGGAAGCACACAGAACCCCAAACAAAAGGAATCCAAAGAGGACCACACCAAGACACATCATAATTAAAATGCTAAGGGCAAAAGACAAAGAGAGAATCTTGAAAGCAGCAAGAGAAAAAACAATTAGTTACCTTCAAGGGAGTACCCATATGATTGTCACCTGATTTCTCAACAGAAACTATGCAGGCCAGAAGGGAGTGGCAAGAAATATTCAAAGTGATGAATAGCAAGAACCTACAACCAAGATTACTCTACCCAGCAAAGCTGTCATTCAGAATTGAAGCACAGATAAAGAGCTTCACAGACAAGAAAAACCTAAAGTTCATTACCACCAAACCAGGATATGAAATGCTGAAGGGTATTCTTTAAGAAGAGGAGGAAGAAGAAAAAGGTAAAGATAAAAATTATGAACAACAAAGTGATAACAAACACATACCCATCAACAAGTGAACCTAAAAATCAAGTGAATAAAAAATCCGATGAACAGAATAAACTGGTGAATAAAATAGAATCAGGGGCATAGGAAGGGAATGGACTGACAATTCCGGGGGAGAAGGGGTGTGAGGGGTGCAGGAAGAGATTGGACAAAAATCTTACACCTATGGATGAGGACGGTGGCAGGGGGTGGAGGTGGGGGAGATAGGGTATGGGGTCGGGGATAGGGAATCAGGGGAGCTATGGGGAGAAAAAAAAGAGGAACATCTGTAATAAACTGATAAAGATTTATTTTACAAAAAGAAAAAGAAAACTGAAAAGAAAAATACTGCCTGTGAAAGACAATCAGAATAGCTATTTAAGAGAACAGATTTAGAATCTGATTTAGTATTGTGTCCACTCAGCTTTTCTAGATGCCAGTCTGCCATTTCAAATGCTAAAATATTTTAATTTTAATTATTTTGAATAAAAATGATTCCAAACTGCAAACTACGTAATAAAGTATCTTCTTAAGTAGAATATACCAGTGGTTGGCAAATTCATTAGTCAACAGAGACAAAAATCAACAGCACAACAATTGACATTTCTTTTCAGAACCAAATTTTTTAAACTTAAACTTCTTCTAATGCCACTTCTTCAAAATAGACTCGCCTAGGCCGTGGTATTTTGTGGAAGAGCCACACTCAAGGTGCCAAAGAGCCGCATGTGGCTCGTGAGCCACAGTTTGCCGACCACTGGAATATACTCATCATCATCGGTATTTTTTAGCATCAATTGTGTGCTATGCTGTAACAGCAATTCTTTCAATACTACAGATCGTTTGGATTCAATATCACAAGAGATTCTGGAATGATATTTTTAACCTTTTGTATCTATTTCTCCTACCAGGGCTCTTCCAGTTTCTCCCAAGTTGTCAATTCTTACTTAACAATATGTTGACAGCTTAAAAATCTTCTAATCAATTATATATAAAATAAAAAACAGACAAAGTGGCTTGTACTTGTCAAAAATATATGCTTTAAAATTTGGATTTGATATTTCTTTTGAATCCTGAAGATTTTTAATTCTTAGTTCCCAAATGTAAACAGGTTTCTCCATAGCAGTATCCAAATAAATAAGTTTTTCCAGAGATTTTTATTTTTAAAAGTATTTCCAACATCATAAAACCACACCATAATACATTGCCTTAGACATGTGAAATAAAAAAGTTTCAACTAAAGGTCATTACTGGAAAACATTAAATTTTTCCACTTTTATTTGGCAGGCTATATGGTACTATGCTGCTTTTTAAACTTTCTACCTCAAAGTCTAAAAGACTTCTTAGTCCGGCCGGAATGGCTCACTGGTAGAGCATTTCCGGTCAGGGCATATGACTGGGTTGGGGGCTTGATTTTTCCAGTCAGGGCACATTACTGAGTAGAGGGTGTGCAAGAGGCAGCCGATTGGTAATTCTCTCTCATTACTGATGTTTCTATCTCTCTCTCCCTCTCCTTTCCTCTCTCTGAAATCAATATATACATATTTTTTGAAATAATAAACATATTTTTCAAAAAGAAGATTTCTTAGGATTTCATTGAGTGTTTCATCAATCAGACATATTAAGGCTAAATACATTAAGAAAAAATTTTTTTCTTTAGGGAAGAAGGCAGAAAAATAAAATGTTTAAGCCATGTTTTAAAACAAGAATCAGTTTATAATGCTTATAAAAACAACTAGAGGCCCAGTGCACAAAATTCATGCATTGGGGGTGGGGGGAAGGGGTGTCCTTCAGCCCAGCCTGCTCCCTTTCCAATCTGGGACCCCGATTCAGGTAGGATTGGGCCTAAATGGGCAGCCGAACATCCCTCTCACAATCCAGGACTGCTGGCTCCCAACTGCTCACCTGCTTACCATCCTGATTACTCCTTACTCTTTCTGCCTGCCAGCCTGATCACCCCCTAACCACTCCCCTGCCAGCCTGATTGATGCCTAACTGCTCCCCTGCCATCCTGTTTGCCCCTAACTGCCCTCCTCTGTGGGCCTGGTCACCCCTAACTACCTTCCCCTATAGGCCTGTCACCCCTAACCACCTTCCCCTGCAGGCCTGGGTCCCCCCAACTGACCTTCCTGCAGGTCCGATAACCCCCAACTTCCCTCCACTGTTGGCCTGGTCATCCCTAACTGCCCTCCCCTGCAGGCCTGGCTCCTCCCCCAACTGCCCTCCCCTGCAGTCTTGATCACCCACAACTGCCCTCCCTTGTAGGCCCTGTCCCTGCCAACTGTCTTCTCCTGCTGGCCTTCTTGTGGTGGCCATCTTGTGCCACATGGGGGCAGGATCTTTTGACCACATGGGGGCAGACATCTTGTATTGGAGTAATGGTCAATCCACATATTACTCTTTTATTAGATAGGTTAGAGGTCTGGTACATGGGTGGGGGCCAGCCGGTTTGCCCTGAAGGGTGTCCTGGATCAGGGTGGATGTTCCCTTGGGGCATGGGCAGCCTGGGTGAGGGGCCTATGGTGGTTTGCAGGCCAGCCAGATCCCCCGGCGATCCAAGCGAAGGCCCTGGTATCTAGGATTTATTTATCTTCTACAATTAAAACTTCATAGCCTGGAGCAGAGCCAAGCCTTCTGCTTATTCCATGGGAGCAGCCATTGAAATGTTGTTGCCTTAAGCGGAGGCCTGGACAGCCAGCTTTTGCAGAAAGCTTGGTTTCCTCCATCACCAGGGGCAACCCAAACCTCCCTCCTGCTCTCTCTGTGGCCATAGCCATCTTGGTTGGATTAATTTGCATACTCATTCTGATTGACTGGTGAGTGTGGCTGGTGGGCATGGCTTGGGGGTGTAGAGGAAGTATAGTCAATTTGCATATTACTCCTTTATTAGATAGGATGACGAGTTCTGTCTATCATCCTAAGTTTTAGCTCAGAGGTAAGAAGTTATTTTTAAAATTCTGAGATGATAGATAGATAGATAGATAGATAGATATAAATATATGTATTCCTTACTTTTAACCATGAGCAAAACAAAAGTTTTCTAAGCCACTTTTCAAAATACTTCTGGCAGTATTTTATCTAAGCCAAATGACACATAAAAGTTTTATTTTAGCAAACTTATTGAAGTTAATGAAAGAGAACCACTATGAAGAACAGAAAAGCAAGAATATTTCTGTTTCTGAACAAAGCAGGAAGCCTCTCCAGAGTTCACCCCTTGGTGCACCAGGGCTACCAACAGCAGAGAAAACACATTGCTGCATCTTCTCCGTCTCTAGTCTTTTTTTCTAGGCATTCAACCATGTCTCTGACACACTTCCACATGTCCCCATAGGTTCTCTTATTTTCTCAGTCCTCACCTAGTCCATATTCCTGAGGAGTTCCCTAGGTAGGGTCACCTAATCATGTATCACAATTCTAAATTTTTCTCAAAATACATATAACTGCAATAATTGCTGAGAAAGAAACATATGTATAAGTCATGATATTGTGCATTGATAGCATGGTGTAAATCAAAATACCATGACAAAGGGAGAAATAAAATTATTGAAACATTTTAACTAGGTAAATGAAGCAGTAAAAAAAAATGTTAAAAGATAAAAAAGTATTTTAAAAAGGCAATGGGTAATAAACATTTGAAATGTTGGCTCCTATTATTAATTTTAAACATAAAATAATCTAAAGAAGATACAAGTTTTTATCCATCAAAATACAAAGATTTGTTTTTAATAACTAATAAAGGCAGGAAATAAAATACAATGACAGACATTCCTCACTTTGTGTAATTTAAACTAGCATAGCTCTTCTAGAAACTAATATAGCAATGTTATCAAGAGTCTAAAATATTCTTATCTTCAATGCAATAATTCTAATCATAGGACTCTGTACAAATAATAAAAATGCAAACAAGTACAGAATCCTTATTGCAGAATGAATACAATGCAAGGATAAAAATGCATTACTCTACCTGCCTGGCTCAATATTGTTAAATGAAAGCAAAGCAAGGAGACAGGGCCTGGAAAAGCATAGCCACCTTGGCCTACCAACCAAACAGGCCATTTTGACTCCATTTACCAGCTCTGCTCCTCAAAATTTCCTTCTGGCACAACCAAGATGTTCTACACAAAGGAAAAGAGCACACCGATATATATGAATTTCCAAATTCATATATAATTCTACACAAAGGAAAAGAGCACACTGATATATATGAATTTTCAAATAACTGGAAACAAAAAGGGTCTTCACAGGATGGAAAAGAAAGTAATCTCCCATGTTAACTATGAAATACCATTTCCCAGTTTATTTCATCAATAAATCCAAATATCTCTGCATTTAATTTCATTAAGCAGTAAGAAATTACACTGTTCCAACATAGAAGTCATTAACCCATATAAAAATTTGTTAGATACTTATACCAACTTGAAGTAGTATGATAAAATTTATCATATTTTCTGAGCAATTGATGAATATTAAACAAAAAGCAAAAATATTTGTCAAACTCCTTTTGTCACTTAGGAAAAAAAAATCCTATATAATAAAATCCCAATATGCTAAGTGTCCAGTTGACTGGCTGGCAGTTCAACCAATCAAGGCGTAATATGCTAATGATATGCTAAGGCTGTTCAACCGCTATGATGTGAATTGACCACCAGGGGGCAGACGCTCTGACTGGTAGGTTAGCTTGCTGCTGGGGTCTGGTGGCTCAGGACTGAGCAAGATGGGCAGGAAACACCCTGGAGCCTTCCCACAGTCCCTCCCTGGCCGGTCAACCTTCTATGTCCCTCTCCAGTCCTGATCATGCACCAATGGGGTTCCTCAGCCTGGCCTGCACCCTCTCACAATCCAGGACCCCTCAGGGGATGTCAGAGAGCCGGTTTCAGCCTGATCCCGCAGGCCAGGCCAAAGGACCCCACCAGTGCACAAATTTGTGCACTGGGCCGCTAGTTAAGTATAAAGTTTATTTCTTAGAAAAGCAGTTTAAAAGCTATGTTAAACAAAAACTCAGTCTCATTGTAAAAATAACAAAAGAAACAAAACACAGAATATCACAGGCAAGAAGATTTGTGTCTGATCCCATACATATACACACAAAGGCAATTTGAGTTTTAAGCCAAAAGAATGAGAATGTTGAAATCAACAGTTTTCTGTTAGGTTTCAGTCATGGTTGCCAATATATTTTTACCTGTACATTTAAACATTTAGCATTGATGCCTCAATTTTATCTTTGAACAGCAAATCAGGTCTTTGCTTTATTTTTTATGTAGAAGAAATGGATTTGTCTAACACTTACCTAAACTCGTGGGCTTGATGAGAACATCAAGAACATCATAAAAGGGCAAGTTTTTTAACTGCACATCAGGATGGACTGGAGGAATTGGGGGAGATGGCTGCTGCATCTCAAACGTGGGCTTAGTATCTTGAAGCAACACAGAACCAACAGGGGAGGACGGTGAGTGAGGTGTAACTGAAGTGGAAGGCAACGTGTGGATCCCAGCCACAGCCAAGTCAGGTTCTACAGGTGATGAGCTACCATCCAAACTGAAAACTGACGATTTGATTGTGGATAAATCAGAGAGTCCTTCAAGAGTCCGTGGGTATCGGCGTCTATACAATTCTCGAATTTTAATTTGAACCGCAGGGCTGCAGCCACTCTTCAACAAATGCAACGCCCTCATCAGGAGGTCATGCTTGCGTCCACTTTTATTCCGTCCAGCAAAGCCTAGTAACACTTGTAGTTCAGAAACCCTAAAACTAGAAACCATATTCTAAAAGGAAAGAAAAAAAGAAACATAAGCCAACAGCCAAGAACATAAAAACCCTATTTAAAACCCTATATAATAAAAGGCTAATATGCAAATCAAC
>PVJN01008506.1:0-64466 GCA_004026805.1 Lasiurus borealis | reverse complement strand
CCCACCAGAGAGAGCCAGCAGCACAATCAGTAGTCTGTCCTCTCTGCACACATTGGTTTGCACGCCCCAGACTCCTGTCCTTATGCGGCTCCCCTAAATTTCCGTGCACTCTTCTCTTTTCACAGGCCAGATTTCTCCCATATGAGTCTTGTCTAGAGCTGGGATTCAATGCCGTAGGATAAGGGGTTCCATGCAGTTGGGAGTTTCCGTCTCCCTCCTGCCAGAGGAAGCCAGCCAGGCACAACGCTGCCAGCTCTCTCTGCATGTGTCTCCGTACCTCAGCTTTTGCAGCTCCTCTGAGTCTCTGTGAGCCTTTCTCTTTCCTTCTAGTTGTAGAATTTCTACTCAGCCAACTTTCCTGTGGTTCTGGATGATGTCCATTCTGTCTTTTAGTTGTAGTTTTGACATTGTTGTGCGAGGCAGCAGTTTAGTTGATTACCTATGCCACCATCTTGGTTTCTCCTTGACTGATTTATTGATGCTGAATGATGGAGAAAGACCCATGCCAATCACCAAGGTGAATGAGAAAGCCCTATACTTTAGGTCCTTACAGGCAGACATAACAAGATGCCAAAGTGGTCTGAACAGTCACCATTCAATTATTAAATGCAAGTGTAATTTGGAGTTAGGCTGAAACATTAACACCTGAACTCCAATGGCACAAGAGACACTGTGATATCCAGTTTCTGAAGAGCCCATGAAAACAGAAGGTATTTGTTTTCCTTTAAGCTTCCTCTAGGCCCCAAGAGTCAAAATGACTGAAGAGACTAAGAACTCAACCAGCCTCTTGTGGATTTGGTTATTTCAGTCTGTTCCCCCAACTTGACCCTCTCTACATTCATTGATCTCAACCAAGTCTTGAACTGGTTGAGCACCAAACCAGGAGCTATGGTAACCCTACTAAGAAATAACACCCCGTGAGGCTCATTCTCTTAAATTTTATTCTTAACTGCCAGAGGAGAAATTTAGAAGGGAATTATGGGACCCACAAAAGGGAACATTAGGGTTTCTATAAGATTGAATGCAAATGCTAGAAAGGATCTCAAAGAAGTAGTCATTCCAATTTTTTTATTGTGTTACATGTATACATATCTCCCCATGGCCCCCCTCCAAGGCATACCCCAACCCCCCCAGTGTCTATGTTCATTGGTTATGCTTATATGCATGCATACAAATCCTTTGGTTGATCTCTTACCTACCCCACCTCTCTTTAACCTTCCTGCTGTAATTTGACAGTCTGTTTGATGCTTTACTGCTTCTGTGTCTATCCTTTTGTTCATCAGTTTATAATGCTCTTTATTATCCACAAATGAGTGAGATCATGTGGTGTTTCTCCTTCATTGATTGGCTTATTTCACTAAGCATAAGGCTCTCCAGTTCCATCCAGGTTGCTGCAAATGGTAAGAATTTCTTTTTTTTAATGGCAGCATAGAATTCCATTGTGTAGATGTACCATCTGCAACTCGGGAATGATGTGACTTTCCTAGGCTCACTGGTTCTTAAATGCAGAGTTATAACTTAAATTCAGCTCTCCTGTATTTCCAGTGTGCTTTCCATATCATCACACTGCCACTTGCGTTTGAATATCTCTGAGTGACCTAACTTTGAACACATTCCAGAAAGAGGAAGGGAAGAAGTAACAGTAGGAGCCTGCAAATCCTGGGGCCTTTTCCAGGGCTGGCTTAAGCAGTGTCTTTTGAATGATAATTTATTTCATTTATCTGTTTGTCCTTTCATATTGCTTCCCGGTCACTCTGCATCTCTTCCTGTTGAGAAGGGGTTGCTTATTTAACCTCATAATAGAAGGAGAAAAGTGGGAACTCAGATCTCTCTGGGTTCTTCTGATTCTTTTTTTTTTTTTTTATCTCTGTAGGGGAATGTTTGCACTGGTCTGGCCCTTGAACTGGTGACTACTAAGATGTAACTGGTTCTTTCTGGACTTTTGGCTTTATATACTTACCCCTAGAGCCCATTTGTCACAACCTTAACATTCCTACCTACAACTACTCTTTGGCCTGATCCTCTCATGTGTGGGACAATTAGAAATTTTTGGATTTGCTGCATACCATGTGCAAGCCATGGAAAGTCAAATGCATTAATCTAGTCATATTCCTCCATCACTATTAAGCCATCATATCACTTTCCCTCTACCCCTAGACTCTAAACAGGAAGTGGGAAAAATGTTTATTTGCTTCTACTTTTCCTTATGTAATACCGTCCCAACTCCAGGATTTGAGCCTATAGAGAGGGTGGTCAGGGGTTGTGTGTTTCATACTACCTTCCTCCATATCAGCCCTCTTTCTCTTCCCAGAATCCACTTAGGTAATAGGAATAATCTTTATTTTCCTTTATGGTCGAGACTTCCCTTATGTCATAGCCAACTCCTTTTTCTGGGGCACTAAGGCTAATGACTAAACCTTAATGATGGCAGTAATAACATTTACATATTATATTAAAGGTCTCACCATCTCTATTGGCCACACATGGCTTTTGATTAAGATGTTTTGGAATGACCAACAACTAGAGATTAGGAAGGAAGAAAGTACACTGGATAAATATTCTAAAAATAGTATATCTATCACACAAATAAAAACAGATATATGGGCCTAGGGAATGGCCAATCAATACCTCTCTCTCAGTGGTGGCCCTGAAAGTATATCCAGGATTCACTAGGATTCCATAGAACATGAATGGAAAAGGATCATGACTAGACAACTATGGTGAACTCCCTCTCCTTTCCTCAAATGCAAAATAAGAAACATGAACTAAATAATTTGCAATCTTGCCCAGCCCATGTAGCTCAGTGGTTGAGTATTAACTTATGAACCAAGAGGTCATGGTTCAATTCCCTATCAGGGCACATGTCCAGGTTGTGGGCTCAGTTCCCAATGCGGGACATGTAGAAAGCAGCTGAGCAATAATTCTCTCTCATCATTGATGTTGCTAATTCTCTCCCTCTCTGAAATCAATAAAAAATATTTAAAATAAATAATTTATAATGTCCTGGTTAACCACATTTTTTACATTTTTAATTTTTTCAATTATAGTTTATATGCACTGGAGGTAGAGTCCCTCAGCCTGGCCTGCCCCCTCTCACAGTCTGGGAGCCCTAAGGGGTTGGAAGCTGCCCAGAAAACATGGGAAGGCAATGCCCCATCATACCTCTGCTGTTGCCACTGCCAGCAGGGCAAGCTTCAGCAATCCCTGGTTATCTGAGCCTCAGGCAGCCCTGGGCAGCTGGGAAACCACCATCCAAGGCTTGCCTGCACCTCAAGCTGGTCCTGAGTGGCTGGGGCAATGAGGGGACAGGGGGACTCTGGAGGTAGGTGCATGAAGCAGCTGGACCTGCCTGGGGGCAGGCCCAGCCATGCCATGTGCCTGCTGTCCCAGCAGGGCTGAGGGGTCTGGGCACTGCCATCTTGTGGTTGTGGGTGTCACCATCTTTGAGGGCATGACAGTCAATTAGCATATCCCCTCCTTATTGGCTGTGGGTGCTGCCATCTTTGTGATGGTCAATTAGCATATTTCCTCTTTATTAGGTAGGACTAGGGGCCCAATTCAAAAATTCATGCATCTTGAGAGGAACTGTGGGCCACAAGGCTGCAATGGGCACAGGGGTAGGTTTCTGCCTATCCTCCATGCCCCTGACCAGCCCATCCTGCTGCGGCACCTGGTCCCCTGTCTGCTGGCTGCCCCACTTCCCCTGTCACCACTCCCACTTGCGGAGAGTGTCAAGCAATTGAGGCTGGCACCGTCAGCGGGTGCAAGTGGCAGCTTCTCCCTCCATCACCCCCCAGGAGCAGTGGGAGGTGGAGAAGCCATCAGGGGTGACTGACGCCAGCAACGTTCACACCCACTGATAACACAAAGTGATTGGGACTGGCGCCACGTGCCAGCAGCAGGTGCAAGCAGCAGCTCCGGCCAACTGTGTGTGTGAGCAGGGCTGGTATCAGCCATAGGTGCAAGTGGGGCTAGTGTTGGCAGCGGGTGTGAGAGGTGTCTGCCATCCCTGATCTCCCTTCTGGAGCAGGGGGAGGTGGAGAAGCCCTCAGGGGTTATTGGGGCTGGCAGCCACTGCTCATATCTGCTTATGGCACCAAGCAATTGGGACTGGCGCCAGGCACCAGCAGCAGGTACAAGTGCCAGGCAGGACTGCACCATGCAAGAGCAAAGAATTTTCAGTAACCACTAGAGCCTCTGCCCGATGACTGCGACCAGCGCCCCGCCTTGGTCTGGCACCCCCTCTCATCTGCTTCACCATCCTGTCATGGCCAATGCCCACCATGTTCTACATGCACTTCCTTGTGGTCAGTTCTGCCGTTCAGTCTAGTTGCATAGTAGGGCTTTATATATATGTAGATTATTTTGTATTATATTAATCAGTTTTTTTTAAATATAGGCCCACCAAAAAATTCTGTTTAATATTAAAGTTCCCCTAGGCAAACTGCTTTTTTTCTAATGAGTCAGGAGATGCTGACGATCTTCAATGGCTCTGGGTCATCAATAGGAACATCAATCATTATGTCCTGGAGTTCCACCAAAATGTGGATTTTTAAGAATTTCCAATTGATTGAATGCCAAACAAATCAGCTTTTGCAGCAATAACCTATTTACTTTATCCTGAAACTATTTTAAAAGAAATTGATAAGATCTGTATATGTAAATTAATTTGTAATTTAAGCCTACAAAATTAATTTTTACCCATCCTGTATTTTTAAAAATATTTACATATCTGATGTAGCTATGATAACAAAATTAATTTATAATGAACTCTTCCTCTGAGGATGCTACATGTGAAACCCCTCTGCTGAAAAAAAAAAAAATTGGCTTTGATTTGAATGTTCAAAAAGTAAACTCTATCCACAATGAACATCTCATTTTTCATTTTGAGGTTTTATTTTGCTAAGGCAAGATGGAGCTCTAAACTTGTTTAGAATGTGTTTGTGGCCTCTTGTGGGGAATGAAATAAAGACAACTGCAGGAAAATAACAATTGAGAACCTTTTTCTTTACAGCTAAGTCAACCTTCATTCCTATGTGTAAAGGTCACTGCTTTTTGGAAACAGTATACTCTTATCTACAGTGAGATAGCAGCTCCCCCATGAGGCCTCATCCAGAACTGAGAGGGAGAAAAATATTAATAAAGATATAAGCAGAATTTTCTGTCTAAGATATTGTGAGTCTGTCCCTTGAATTTTGGAATGAGTGTGAATGTAAGATGGGTAGAAAGGTGAGGGACCTGATCTAATGCTTCTTTGGAAATGATTTATCCTCTTTCTTGTCTCACTGTATGAAATTTTGGTTGAAAAAGATGTTGTATTCTGGTGAAATAGTAATAAACAGACTCAAGCATCTTAAAATTTAGGTGATCTATTGATTTTAGCAATAGCTTATATGGTGAATTTGAATAAAGAAGTGAAAGAGATGGGGGAAGAGGTAATGAGTAGATGAGAGTTAGGGGAAAGAAGAAAAGGGCAATAGAAGAAAAATAAGAGAGAAGAAAAGTGGGAATATGGGAAGAGAGATTCAGAGAAAGTGGAAAGATAATAAAGAGGGAGAAAGTAAAGGGGGAGAGGGGAGAAAGAAGAAAGGAAGGAATGAAGGAAAGAAGGAAGGAAGGAAAGAGGTAGGGAGGAAGAGAGAAAGGAAGAGAGGAGGGGAATAGAGAGAGGGAGAGGGAAAGGGAAGAAGAAGATAGAGGGAAAGGGAAGAGGAGAGGGGTCAAAGAGAGGTAGAGAGAGAAGGAGGGCGAGTGGGAGAAAAAAGGAGGAAGGGAGAACGGTAAAGGTAAGAGAAACAGGAGAAAGAGATGGGAAATGGTAAAAGAAAAATCAGAGAGAGAGGAGAGCCTAAGACTAGACTAAACAGGGTCAACACTTCAGCTTTGTTCAAAGTCAGTCATTCTCTTGAGGACCTGATTCAGGTCAGGGGAGTTAACTGACAGAGCAGAAACCAATATATTCATTTTGTGTGAAGGAAATAGCTTTCTGCCAAGTGACTGGTGTTCATAACCTCACTAGTAAGGAGGTAAAAGGGAACCCAAGTTTCTGAAGGTTACTTTTCCATTATGAATGAGAGCAAATTGGCTGGCTTAGTTGCTGGACCATTGTCTCCAGGCTGTGATAAGGGTTGAAGAATTGCTAATCCCCTAATCTACTCCTAAACTCACCTTGGGAGCAGCAGAGTTGTCTGCAAGACCTAGTGCCTGTCTCCCTCAGCCAGAACTCGTTGGAGTCACACTGCCAAATTATGTCTTAGTTATCTCTCTTACCAGCTTCATTCATGCCACACCTTTCTGATATGACAACACAACCAGACCTGAAATTAGTTCCAATGGATCTCTCTGGCGGAAGTCAGGTATTGCTCTAGTCTCAGAGAACATTGAGAGACAATCTAGGCCACTCTGGCTACTAGCCAAGGTCTCAGCAGGAACAGTGGTGACCCGCTCAGTGTGGCTTATGGTTGACAGACCTTTCCTCGGTTCAACTGCTCATGCTTGATTATATTTGGTTTCATCATCAGAGGGTGAGACAAATGTCCCTAGTCTCTCCATCATGTTCCACTTAACTGGAATGTCCTCCAGCCATCGTACAGGGCTCAAAGGGGA
This sequence comes from Lasiurus borealis, assembly GCA_004026805.1. Classification (NCBI taxonomy): domain Eukaryota; kingdom Metazoa; phylum Chordata; class Mammalia; order Chiroptera; family Vespertilionidae; genus Lasiurus; species Lasiurus borealis. Next base: position 57,860 of record PVJN01008506.1, on the reverse strand, counting down.
AAGCCCTTGGTCTCACAGTTGGCCAGTAGCAGAGCTCTGGCCTGTTTTTCACAGTGCCTTGCCATTACACCCTGGTTTACACAAATAATTCCATTCTGGCCTCTCCCTGGTTATGCCTCTTCCCAAATGGTGGAAAGCCCACATAGGTAGAAGGTTGTGCCCACCTGGAGCCTATACTCACCCCATTTAGATACCAATTTAGGCATCTGGGACTCAATGATTAATTTCCCAGAAGACAGAACTCTGCTTCCAATGCCTATTCAGGTATCTTCTTGAGGTCTGCCCTTCAAGGGCCAGCCACACCACGGCAGACACCACTGGATCTAAGGGGGTAACAAAGGCATAGCCATTTAGAAGGGACTTGAATACGTGGCCTGGAATATCCATAGGCTTCTATAGGAGATCCTGCCTGAAGTGAACTGAACTGGACTGGGGAGAGAAGTACAACATCACCTTCGGGCACAGAGTACTGAGCAGTCTGAGAATTCTAAATCGGATACTGCCTTCGATTTTATTATGAAAGTAGATTTTTCAAAATTGAAGGATAGAACATATTTCATTTAAAAGCCTCTTAGTGAAATTCATAACTTTTAAAAGTTTAGATAAAATGGCATATCCTCTATTTGTACTCTTGTCCAAGTCTCTGCAAATATTAGGAGTGGGCTTGCCCTCATATACTGAGTATATGTGACTATCTAAATATGATATCTAAAAATTATTTTTAATTTTTTATTGGTGACTCCATTACAGATGTCCCCCATTCACCCATTTGCCTCCTTCCACCCTTCCCCAGGTTCCCCTAGGCAATATGTCTTTCTTCAATCGTTTTCATATTTGAAAACATGATATTAATGATGCTCCCTAGATTTGTTCAGTGTCAAATATGAAACCCTTATAAGGAGGTCCTAAAAGGGACAGAGTGATAGGAAGAGGAAAAAATGTTCAGGAGTTCTGAGCTATTGAGAGGCTTATGGCCTAGGACCAACTAGCCAATGCTAATATTAATTATATTTTTCACAAGATTAAAATAAGATAATAGTATGGCTTTTGAAAAAGATAGTATTTTGAGCTAGGGTTAGATGGACACTATCTGATTTGGAGGCAGGAGGACATCCATATTATAGTCCTTCTAAGCACCTTCCCTCAGTCAGGTGTGCACTTTATTTTTTCAGCCACAACAGCCTCCTATTGTTCTCATCACTAAAGCAGACAACAGGCTTTTCTGGAAGACCAGTCAGTTTATATTGTTATAACTATCCAGTGGAATTGACAATGCAAGCTTCTGAAACTACAAATCTCTCAGAGTCTTCAGGAGAACAGCCACAGTTTTATGGCTCACTGGAAACACACACACACACACACACACACACACACACACACACACACAGAGGCCAGATTATTATGATCTCTGAATGCATAATAATCTAGCAACTCAATGTATATCCTTTATAATAAAAGGCTAATATGCAAATTGTCCCCTTGACCAACAGGCAGGTTGACCAACTGCCCATGTCCCCTCCCCCTGGCCAGGCTGGTCTGACCCCACCCATGCACAAATTCATGCACCACCACACCCTCTCTCTCTCTCTCTCTCTCTCTCTCTCTCTCTCTCTCTCTATATATATATATATATATATATATATATATATATACAAACACACACACACACACACACACACACACACACACACACACACACACTGAGTGGCCAGATTATTATGACCACCTGATCTTGTAGGCAAATTAGCTGTACACTTCATCGTATGGGATATGAAAGCTGAAGGCCTGTTCAAACACCTTTGCTGTCTGCAGTTACCAAGATAAAACATCTCCAATTTGCATAGGAACGCAAGGATTGGACAGTCGAGCATTGGAAAAAAGTCATGTGGTCTGATGAATCACGTTTCCAATAGCATCATGCAGATGGCAGAATGAGAATTTCACAGAAACAGCATGAAAGCATGCACCTCATATGCACGAGTACAACCTTCAAGCTGGTGGGGGCAGTGTTATCGTTTGGGCATGTTTTCCTGGAATGATTTGGGCCCTTTAATTCATGTGGAACAACATTTGAATAGCACAACATACCTAAGTATCATTGCTAATCAAGTTCATCCTATCATATTGATGGCATATCCCAATGAGATGACTGCTTCTAACAAGACAATGCGCCATGCCACGGTGCTCATTGTGAGGAGTGGTTTCAAGAACATGAGGGAGACTTTACCTTGCCTAGGTAGCCCCCACAATCACCAGATCTCAATCCAATTGAGCATTTGTGGGATGAAGTTAAAAGAGCCATCAGGCAGCTGGTTCCACAACCAATAAATTTCACAGAATTTGACAGTGTATTCATCAGGCATGGTGTCAGATTCCTCACATCATCTTTCAACATCTTGTGGAGTCAATGATAAGAAGAATCGCTGCAGTATTGAAGGCAAAATGTGGCCCAGTGGAGTACTGATGGGGTGGTCATAATAATCTGTCCACTCAATGTATATAGCTTCCTGACAGTAACTCTTTCATTTAAAAAATATATATATATCCCAAATCAGTCTAGTGTTTCTGAATAAGGATGGGATCCTAACTTGTTAGTAGAAGAAAATGAAATTAAATAGTACATTTTAATTCAATATCCTCTCTCCCCATACCCCACTACATCCCCACAGTCTTAGGAAAGACTACTTAAAGTACTTGTCATAATATGAACTCCCTTACATATGATTTGGTTGTCAAAGTCTTAAATTTGTTTTCCAATATCAAAAGTGTTAACTCAAACAGCCTCAGATATGAGATAACAACACTGGAAACACATTTGCTTTTAAAATGGGAAAGGGTATTATTTGGACATGCTGTAGCAGAATCTTAGAAACTCTGAGTAGCAGTGGACCTTTTGAAGTTATCTAATTGAACTCTTACATGATGCCTGGATTCCAACTACTTTATTCTAAGCAAGGGGTTGATGAGCCTCTGCATGAACATCCTTCACTGACGGGGAAATCAGTACATTCTGGGGCAATCCAGTCTATCAGTGGCCAATTCAGATTGTCACAAAGTTCTTCAGAATTTTTTTTTAAATCTCAACATCTTTATAGATAGGAAATGTTTCATATGCAGAACATTAAAGACAGTTATTTATATTTGTCTAAGTATACCACCCAATCACATTCTAAGTTTTCAATATGATGAAAGATATCTATTAGTTATTGTCTCAAAGTCATAGACAATTTTGTTGGGATCATGAGAACACAGGCTATCTCTGTACTGTTTTATAAATCACCATAGATTTAAAGACTGATATATTCAGATCAAAGCCAGTAGATGGTGTTAAATTATCATCAGAGATATTTTTGCTTATTAAGTATGAATTTCAAATGATGTTGAGATGACAATTTATCTAATTGAGCTAAACAGATTCATCCCTGTCCTTTAGGAATTTACAGCATAATATAACACGAAGTACATATTAAGATTAGGTATTAAACAAATAAAATATTAAAATTAAATATTTATGTAATGTTCACACAAAAGAGTAAGTTAAGAATAGTAACAAGAAAAGCAAGAATTATGAGGGGGTTTTTTTGTATTAGAGGACAAGTAAATATCAACATATATATATATATATATATATATATATTTTTTTTAAGAAGCAATGAGAATTTTGTTAGCATCCAGTAGAAAGGCCAAAGGGCCAATAACCAGGTATTTGGGCAGACAGCAGAGGACATGTGAGCAGATTAGTAGTAGTCAAGCAGGTTGGCAGGCAACAATTAAGGGAGATATAGTCAGAGGCTTCCCTGCAAGGTACACATTATCCCTCCAGCCACTCCTTGTTTGGGCTCAGATGTGTGGTTTAGAACTCAGTGTCTATCTTATGGAAAGCTGGCCTCCCTGAGTCAGGCTATCCTCCTTTTGCAACTGGGTCTCCTTTAGTGCAAATATGGAAATAGTGTCAGGGATTTTACAGATTTGTCCTGCCCAAGCTGAGGAAGAATGAATGTTTCATGGCATCCACTACAACAGCAGCTTGGTAAGGAGGTGATCCCTATAACCCTGAAGTAGAGGTACACAGCTCAAAAAGCCTCAACTTGGAGAAATTCTAGAAGATAGTATCATAGTTCATCTAATTGGGAAAAAATAGAATAAGTTACATGCAATAAATATTGATCCCTTAGTATGGACATGGAATTATATTCAATTCTAAAATAATGCAATGATAACAAAGTCAAAGTTCTAGCCTCCAAGGAGCTTACAATCTACTAGATGGAATAAGACAAGCACACAAATAGCTACCAGACAAAAATTTTTATAGTGAGTGCCAGCTAAGAGATGAGAGAAAAATCCTATGGAGGTTCAAAATAATGAGAAAGTACATCCAGTTTAGAGAATAAGAAGGTTCTTTTTAAAGTAGGCTTTAAAATAATTCCTATAGCCAATACAGTTGTGAATCTCTGAAAGAAAGTCTGATTTAGGTTTGGAAGTAAGAGGCATAGGATGGAATAAATCAATCTCAGGAGAAAAGAGATTAGCATAGAGGATGAAATTCTGAGGAATCACATGTGTAAGTCGTAGGCAGTGGATCCAGCAGTACATCAGAAAGATCATACACCATGACCAAGTAGGATTTATCCCAGGAATGCAAGGATGGTACAATATCCACAAATCAATAAACATGATACATCACATAAAAAAATTGACAGATATAAACCACATCGTCATATCAATTGATGCAGAAAAAGCATTTGACAAAATCCAACATCCTTTCTTGATAAAAACTCTCAGCAAAGTGGGGAAAGAAGGATCATACCTCAATATAATAAAAGCTATATATGATAAAGCCACAGCTAACATCATAGTCAATGAGCAAAAACTAAAACCCTTTTCCCTAAAAATAAGAACAAGACAGGGATGCCCACTCTTAGCACTCTTGTCCAACATAGTACTGGGAGTATTAACCATTGCAATTAGACAAGAAGAAGAAATAAAAGACATCCAAATTGGAAAAGTAGAACTGAAGCTGTCCTTATTTGCTGATGACATGATATTGTATATAAAAAAACAAAAAGACTCCATCAAAAAACTAATAGACTTAATAATTGAATTCAGCAATGTAGGAGGATACAAAATTAATGCCAAGAAATCTATGTCATTTCTATATACCAATAGTGAACTTACAGAAAGAGAGACTGAAAAAGCAATTCCATTTACCATCACACCAAAAAAAATTAAGATACCTAGGAATAAACTTAACTAAGGAGGTAAAAGACCTATATGCAGAAAACTAGAGGACACTGGAAAAAGAGATAGAGGAAGACATAAACAGATGGAAAAGCATGCCATGTTCATGGATAGGGAGAATCAACATCATTAAAATGTCTGTACTACCCAAAGCAATCTATAGATTCAATGCACTCCCCATTAAAACACCAATGACATATTTCACAAACCTAGAAAGAACTCTCCAAAGATTCATCTGGAACAACAACAACAACAAAAAAGACACCAAATAGTCACAGCAATCCTGAGAATGAAGAATAATGTAGGTGGGATTTCAATATCAGATTTCAAGCTGTATTACAAAACCACTGTTCTCAAAATAGTCTGGTTCTGGCACTAGAGCAGACATAGAGATCAATGGAATAAAATAGAGAATCCAGATATCAACCCAAACCACTATGCTCATGACAAAGGAGGCATGAACATACAATGGAGTCAAGACAGTCTCCTCAATAAATGGTATTGGGAAAACTAGACAAATACATCAAAAAAAAAATGAAACTAGGCCACCAACATAAAAATAACACCATACAGAAAAATAAACTCAAAATGGATAAAGGACTTAAATATAAGACGGGAAACTATAAAAATACTAGAAGAATCCATAGGCAGCAAAATCTCAGACATATGCTGAAGGAACTTCTTCACTGATACTGCTTCTAGGGCAATGAAAGCTAAAGAGAAAATAAACAAATGGGACTACATCAAAATAAAAAGCTTTTGCACAGCAAAAGAAACCATCAACAAAACAACAAGAAAGCCCACTGCATGGGAGAACATATTTTCAAATGTTATCACTGATAAAGGTTTAATCTCCAACATCTACAAGCAACTTATACAACTTAATAAAAGGAAGATAAATGATCCAATAAAAAAAAAATGGGCAATGGACCTAAATACATCTTTTCAAAAGAAGATAGAAGGAAGGCCAAGAAACACATGAAAACATCCTCAAAGTCACTAATTATCCAAGAAATGCAAATTGAAACAACAATGCAACACCATCTCACACCTATCAGAATGGCTCTCATCAAAAATTCAACAAACGACAAGTGCTGGCGAGGTTGCAAGAGGAAAAGGAACCCTCATGCATTGCTGGTGGGAATGCAGCCATTATGGAGAACAGTATGGAGTTTCCTCAAAAAACTAAAAATGGAACTCCCATTTAACCCAGTAATCCCACTCTTAGGAATATATCCTAAGAAAATAGAAACAGAAATCAGAAAGGATATATGCATCTCTATGTTCATAGCAGCACACTTTACAATAGCTAAGATTTTGAAACAGCCTAGGTGCCCATCAGCAGTTGATTGTATCAGAAAATTTTGGTACATCTACACAATGAACTACTATGCTGTCATAAAGAAGAAGGAATTCTTACCATTTGCAGCAACCTGGATGGAACAAAAGATAGGTGTTATGAATCCTAAAAAAAAAAAAAAAAAGGAGAGAATTTTAAGAACTATGAGATAGCAACTAGTATAGTACAAAAGCTACAGAAAGATTCAGAGAGGAATTAAGACTGAAAAGAGGCTATTTGGTTCGGTAATCAAAAGGTCCATGATAACCTTAATGTGAGCTTCATTGAAGTGAATTTACAAATGAACAAAACATGGATCCAGTGAAAAATATTATCTAAGAAGAATACCATTTTGAAAGAGAGAAAAGATCGTGTGACAGCTCTTTTTCACAGTTGGAAGGTTAGGAGAGAAGATAATTTCTAGAGAGAAGTCTCAAGGGGGCAGGAAGACAGGGGGTTGAAATGATACTTGGATAAGATAAACTAAGAAGAAGGAAGTACAAAAATCAGAAGAAGGTAAGGATATAAGTATAAAAAAGGTAAAGAGGGGAAACGAGGAAGCTCATCCCTAATTACCTCTATCATCTCTTGTCTCTATGATGTATGAAGAGGATCCGTACGGCTCTGGGGTCTGCAATCCTATATTCTAGTCTCAGTTTTAGGTAAGGATTATTTATCTCCATTACCCTGAGTATATTATTTACTCTACTAGAGGCCTGGCACATGAAATTTGTACATGGGTACAGTCCCTAGGTCTGGCCACTGATCAGGGCCATCTTTCCCAGCTGCCCACAGCCAGCCCTGCCCCCCACCAGCACCCACCTCCAGTTCCCCATTCGTTATGGGGTGATTGGTGCCTGAAAGTTTGGGAAAGGGACCAAAAGGTGATCAGTGTGCCTCACAGTGACTGGTCCAGTGACTGTTCTGGTCATTCCACCATTAGGGTCCATTTGCATATTACCCTTTTATTATATAGGATAGAGGCCTGGTGCACGAGTCGGGGCTGGCTTGCCTGCCCTGAAGGAGGCCCCAGATCAGGATGGGAGGTCCCAATGGAGGGTTGGGCTGGCCTGGGTAATAAGCCACAGGTGGTTTCCAGGCCAGCCACACTCCCAATCAGGGTGGGGGTCCCTGATGGGGTGCCAACCAACCTGGGCAAGGGGCGTCAGGTGGTTTTCAGGCCATCCATGCCCCTGATCAGGGTGGGGGGGTCCCCTGCTGGGAGGTGGGCCAGCCTGGGTGAGGGACCGCAGGCAGTTTTCAAGCCAGGCCATGCTCTTGGCTTTGTCAGGAATGACACCCAGAATGACGTCTGGAAGACTTCTGGTCTATCTGGTCTAATTAGCATATTATCCTTGTATTAGTATAGATAAGGCTCCATTTTGTTATCTGTAAAATTGGGGAAAATATTTATTTGCATCAATCTTTCCATAATAATAATGCATATTAAGAAAATTGAAGAGGGCTTGGTACATAGCAAGTATACAATAATAGAAATTCTTATTTTCTAATATGTGAAGTGAGAAGAATAATACCTTTCACACAGGTTTTCCGGGAAAATAAAAGATGATGTGTGTCAATCCCAAGTCAGTCTTCTCCTTTACAAGGATCACCTTCTAGGATATACTGAGTAAAGAGTATTATACCTGGTCTCCTGACCTTCCCACCACTCAGGTCTCCTTCTGGCTATTCTCAGCTCAGCCATAAGCCACTTTTCCTGGATGCCAGATGCCTTCAGAAACATTTGAATACAGTTGCCTACTATGTATCATGCTCTTCCCTGCACATGGGCATCAGGAGCGGGGCCAACGTATGACAATCCACACTTCCTTGTGCAACTTTATCCTCACACCTCCACCACCCAAGTTGATGGCAGGTGAAGTTAAAGTGAGTAAGTATACAGGACTTCAACACAGGAGGAAAAATATTTAAAACTGTATTCTTCATATGACTTTTCCCATGGCCCAGGAGAAAAGCACTTCTAAAAGCTAAACTCTTCACAGACAGAGTTTCCATCTGGGATATTCCCAGCTCCTAACCTTTCTGCTTGCTCCACTGGTCTGTCCTTCTGGCCTGTCAGCACAACAGCCTGCATGGTCTATGACCTCTAATCCTGCCTCCCCTTACTCCAAAATCTTCCTGCTGACGTAAAGAGCAAAATAAGAAGTCATTTTGGCAATCAAGTGGGTGACAGAGCCCTAGCCAGTTGGCTCAGTGGATATAGCATTGTCCTGCAGACCAAAGGGCCCCAGGGCTCAATTAAAGTCAAGGGCATGGCCGAGACCGGTTTGGCTCAATGGATAGAGCGTCGGCCTGCGGACTGAAAGGTCCCGGGTTCGATTCTGGTCGGGGGCATGTACCTTGCTTGCGGGCACATCTCCAGTATGGGGTGTGCAGGAGGCGGCTGATCGATGTCTCTCTCTCTCATCCATGTTTCTGACTTTCTATCCCTTTCCCTTCCTCTCTGTGAAAAATCAATAAAATATATTTTAAAAAATAAATAAATAATTAAAGTCAAGGGCACGTACCTCAGTTGCAGGCTCCTCTCTAGCCTGGGCCCTGGTCTGGGCTCGTGAAGGAGGCAATAAATCGATGTGCTTCTCTCACATCGATGTTTCTCTCTGTCTTTCTCTCTCCCACTCACTAAAAATCAATGGAAAAATATACTCAGGTGAGGATTAAAAAAAGAAAACACATGACAATAGAAATCCAAATACACTAATCTCCTCCCTCAAACCGCCCTCCACATACTATACTCAAGTCATATTGAATTACTTGAAGTTGCTTTATATGTATGTATATGTATATGTATATGTATGTGTATGTGTATGTGTATATGTATGTGTATGTGTATGTGTATGCATATACATAACTCTCCTGAAAATTTATTGCCTTTAACCCCATTTTATACCTATGTTTACATCAGCCTCTCTGCTCCCCTACTATACTTAAACCATATTCAATTATTTGAAGGGCATCAATATACCTGTTTCCTATTGCTTGTGAGCCTTCTTTTTTACCTTTTTATTATATTTTATTTTATTTATTGATTAAGGTATTACTTATATGTCCTTATCCTCCCATTGTCCCCCAGAACCCTCTGCTCATGCCCTCACCCCCTAGCGTGTGAGTCCATTGGTTACGCTTATATGCATGCATGTAAGTCCTTTGGTTAATCTCTCCCCTTTACCCCTTACTCCCCTACCTTCCCTCTGAGGTTTGACAGTCTGATTGATGCTTCTCTGTCTCTGGACATACTTTTGTTCATCAGTTTATGTTGTTCATTATATTCCACAAATGAGTGAGATCGTGTGATATTTATCATTCTCTGACAGGCTTACTTCAATTAGCATAATGCTCTCCATGTCCATCCATGCTGTTGCAAATAGTAATAGTTCTTTTCTTTTTTACAGCAGCATAGTATTCTATTGTGTATATGTTCCATAGTTGTTATTATTTTTTAATCCACTCATCTGCTGAAAGGAACTTAAGCTGTTTCTAAATCTTGGCTATTGTTAATTATGCTGCTGTGAACATAGGGGTGAACACATTCCTTGGGATTGGTATTTCTGATTTCTTGGGATATATTCCTAGGAGGAAATAAATGACACTGAGACCAAAAACAAAAACAAAACAAAAATCATACAAAAGATCAATAGATAGAACCTCCCAGCAAGCTCCCAGATGTCTTCAGAAAGCACCCACCACAGAGTGAAGTCCTGCATCAGGCCTGCTCACTAGCCTGCTGGAGTCTAGTATGCTAGGATCAGGCTCCAAGACACTTCAGGGAGTGCAGCCAGGGGGAACTCTGTGCCCCAAACCTGCCCCAGACCCCAAAACAGTTCTGCTAGCCTGATCCACAGCTACTAAGAGTCCACTCAACCTGGAGCCTCTAGACCTGCTTCCAGGGCCACATGGAGCAATCATCCTGGGCCACAGGAAATCAGGGACTAAGTGACCCAGAGAAACCAGTGAAACACTGAGCAATCCGTGCCCACTCCATCCTGGCTCCCTGGACAACACTGCTGGGGTGACCCGGATCAACCTATGCCTGCTTCACACAGCCCAGGAGGGGCAACCCAGAGGAACCCATGTCTGCTCCAACCCATCCCCCAGGGCAGTGCTGCCAGGGCCAAGCAGAGCAACCCAATGCACACTCACCATGGGCAACAGGAAAGCGGGGAATGAATGACCCAGGGCAATTTGCCCACACTTCGCACTGAGAAGTGGCGAACTGGAGCAACCCGGTACCTATCTCCCTGTGGGCTACAGGAAAGGAAGGACTGTGTGACCCAGGGCAACCTATGCCCACTCCAGGGCCTTGCTATCGGGACAATTTAGAATAACCCAGCATTCACCCCGCCGGGGCCTCATGGGAGTTCTGACTGTGCAACCCGGAGCAAACCACATCCGCTTTTCCCCAGCCCCTAGGACAGCCCTTCAGGGGCTACTCAGAGCAAACCAGCACAGTCCTTATTCCAGGCCACAGAAGAGCACTGCCAGGTCAGCCCAGAGCAAGCCAGAATGCCCAGCCAGGGGTCACAGGACCACAACATAAGTGTGCTACCAGCAGGACCTAAGATGCCACCCTGCCACAGAGTGGCTGCGTGGATTAGAAAATATGACCCGTATATATGCTATCTACAAGAGACCCACCTCAGAACAAGGGACTCACACAGACTGAAAGTGAAAGGGTGTAAAATATATTTTAGGCTAATGGAAATGGAAAAAAAAAAAAAAAGCTGGGGAAGCAATACTTCGATCTGACAAAAAAAAAAAAATCAAAGCAAAGCCCATAGTAAAAGATAAGGGAGGCCACTTGATAATACTAAAGGGATATATACAACAAGAGGATATGACTCTAGTAAATATATATGCACCCAAAGATCTAGATCTGTCCTGCTCATGTTCATGCTGGTTGGTGGGAGCCACCTGGTGGCCACTTTTATATTTTTTCTTCCTTGCAGAACATGCAGGAAGGGCAAGGCTGCAGTGCCTGAGGCTGACTTCTAGGAGGCTAGTGGCACTGTTGGGATGATGCAGGTGGCATCACTCCGTCGGCCCATTATCTAGAGATTGGACCTTTAGGATGACTGAGTGAGAGAGTGGCTGCCATCGGTCTGGTGAGTCACTGGAATGGGCAGTCAGCTGAGTGGCATTCCCTTTGTGGGAGCTCACTGACCACTATGGGGCAGCTCCTTCATTGAGTATCTGCCTCCTGGTGGTCAGTGCATATCATATTGATCATTGTTTGGTTGTTCGGTCATTTGGTCACTTAGGCTTTGATAGAGAGAGATGATTGGGTTACTGAAGGGATCAAAGAATAAATAAAAAGCATCCAGGTAACAAATGACAATGAAAACACAAAAATCTAAAATCTATGGGACACATTAAAGCAATCCTAAGAGGGAAATTCCTAGCATAACATGACTACTTAAAAAAAAAAAAAAGAGAGAGAAGTTGGTAATAAATTATGTAACTCTACAACTTAAGCAATTAGAAAGAGAACAACAAGGAAAGGTCAGAATAAGCAGAAGGAAGAAAATAATAAAGATCAGGAGAAACCAAGATGGTGGCATAGGTGAACACCTAAACTGCTGCTTCACACAACAATCTCTAAACTACAACTAAAAGACAGAACAAACATCATCCAGAACCACAGGAAAGCTGGATAAGTGGAAATTCTACAACTAGAAGGAAAGAGAGGGACTCATAGAGACTCAGAGGAGCTGCAAAAACCTGAGGTACAGAGATGTGCACATGGAGAGGACAGGGTGGAGTGCCTGGCTGGCTTCCTCTAACGGGAGGGAGACAGAAACTCCCTACTGCACTGAACTCCAGTTCCGGGCAAGACTCATACAGGGATTTCTGGACTGTTGTGAAAAGGGAGGAGTGCAGGTAAAATTAGGGGAGCCACAAAGACAGAGGTTTGGAGGTGCGTGAAAAGTGTGCAAAGAGAGGGCTGACTGGTGACTATGCCACTGGTTTTCTCTAGCGGGAAGACAGAACATCCCAACTGCACTAAAACCCAGGTCAGACTGCACTGAATCCCAGATTCAGGTGAGACCCAGGGTATCTAGACTCACACGGGTCTCCAGAGCGCACGGAAACTCAGGGGAGCCGGAAAGGCAGAGGTCTGGAGGTGCACAGAGAGATCTGCAGCGATTTTCTAGGAACACTGAGACACAGGGGCTGATGGGAAGCCAAAACTGTTTGCTCAGCCCTGAGACTCTAGCCCCATCCAAGCTTAGCCAGAGGCTTTTGCAATCTTGCAAGTCTTAAGGCGGAGTCCAGCACAGAAGTTCTCCCAGTGTTGACACAGATGATCCTCACAACCAATTTCCTTGGAAGTCAATTCCCCGCAGTGATACAAACAAAAATGAAGACTTAGATTCTCCTAGAGCCAACAGAGTGAAGGAGGAAAACGCCCTATCTTGTAGGGACAAGTGGATGTTAATGGCAGCCTGAAAAGCTACAGCTGAGGAACCCAACAAAAAGCCAGGGGACCCAGAACACCACTTCCCAATCAGTGCAAACACTCAGATTCAGAGGAGCTTCACATGCCAAAAGGAAAGGGGAGAGACTACACCAGGAGAAGAAAGACCTGCTTTTCGTTCACATGTGGGCAGATGAAGAAGCAACCCACATATGAAAGAAAAGCAGGAAACACCAGAAAAAAGAAGTAAATGAAATAGAAGTAAAGAACCTGTCAGAAAAAGAATTCAGAGAAATGGTCATAAGGTGCTGAAAATAAATGGAAGACAAATGAGTAAGATACCAAGAGGAAATGAAGAACAGTCAAGAAGAAATGAAAAATGACATCACTTCTGTAAAGAATTCAATAGAAAGCATCAAAAGTAGACTAGAAGAAGCAGACTGCATCAGTGAGCTAGAAGATAAGGTAGAAAAAATACCCAAGTACAGCAGCTTCTAGAAAAAAAATAAAAAGCAAGAGGAGATCCTAAGGGAATGTTGGGATAACACAAAACAAAATAACATCTACATAATTGGGGTTTTGGGGTTCCAAAAAGAGTGGAAACTGAGGAAGGAATAGAAAATCCATTTGAAGAAATAATGACAGAAAACTTCCCTGATATAGGAAGGAAAAAAAAAATCCAAGAAGTTCACAGAGTCCCAAGCAAAATGAACCCCAACAAACCGACACCAAGACACATTATAATTAAATTGGCAAACACCAACGACAACGTAAGAATCTTAAAAGCTCCCAAAAAGACAGAAAATTACCTACAAAGGAACCTCTATCAAACTAGAAACTGATTTCTCAACAGAAACTCATCAGGCCAGAAGGGAATGGAATGAAATGTACAAAGTCATGCAAAGGAAGGGTCTGAATCCAAGAATAATGTACCCAGCAAGGCTTTCAATCAAAATTGAAGGGGAAATCAGGAGATTCACAGACAAAAAAGGACTAAGGGAATTTATTAACACCAAATCAGCAATGCAAGGAATGTTAAAGGGTCTGCTGTAAAAAAAGAAATAAGAAACGAAGAAGGAACACAGGGATAAAGAATAAAAATGATGACAGATAAGTACTTATAATAATAAATTTAAATGTAAACAGACAAAATGCTCCAATCAAAAGACATAGGGTAACAGATTGGATAAGAAAACATAACCCATATATCTACTGCCTACAAGAAACCCACCTCAGAAAAAGAGATGCACACAGACTGAGGGAGAAGGGATAGAAGACAGTTTTTCAGGCAAATGGAAATGAAAAAAGAAGCTGGGGTTGCAAAACTTATATCTGACAAATTAGATCTCAAAATGAAGGACATAACAAGAGCTAAGGAAGGACACTTCATAGTACTAAAGGGAGCAATCCAACAAGAAGAAATAACTCTGGTAAACATATACACACCCAATACAGGAGCACTTAAATACATAAAAAAGCTCCTAGATGTTATCAAGGGAGAGATTGACAGCAATACAATCATGGTAGGAGACTTTAATACCCCACTGTCACCACTGAACAAATCCTCTAAACAAAAAATCAGCAAAGAAACATCAATCCTAACTGACTCACTAGACCAGATGGAATTAACTGACATCTTCAGAACATTTCACCAAAAGCCACAGAATATACATTCTTCTCAAGTGCACATAGGTCATTTTCAAAGATTGACCATATGTTGGGTAATAGTCAAAGTCTCTTCAATTTCAAGAAGATAGAAATCATACCAAGCATTTTATCAGATCACAGTGGAATAAAATGGGAAATCAACTACAATAAAACAATACAAAGAAATCAAACACATGGACTGAACAGCACAATATTAAACAACAACTGTGTAACCAGAGAGGTCAAGGAAGAAATAAAAAACATCATGGCAACAAATGACAATGACAACTCAACAATACAAAATTTATGGGACACCGTGAAAGAAGTCTTGAGAGGGAAGTTCATAGATCTACAAGCATACTGCAAAAAACAAACAAGAAACAATGGTAATAAATTAACTAACACTACAACTCAAAGAGCTAGAAAGAAAGCAACCAGAAAAGCCCAGTGTAAGCAGAAGGAAGGAATTAGTAAAGATCAGAGCAGAGATAAACAACATAGAGACCAAAGAAACAATTTAAAAGATCAACAAAACCAAGAGCTGGTTCTTTGAAAGGATAAATAAGATTGATGGACCTCTAGCCAGGCTCAACAAGAAGCAAAGAGAGAAGACCCAAATAAACAAAATCAAAAATGAATGAAGAGAAATAACAACAGACCACTCCAAAATACAAAGGATTGTTAAAAAATAATATGAACAACTCTATTCCAACAAACTGGACAACTTGCAGGAAATGGACATATTCCTAGAAAAATATAACTTTCCAAAACTCAATCAGGAAGAATCTAAATATCTCAATAGGCCAATAACTATGGATGAAATTGAAGCAGTCATCAAAAAGCTTCCAGCAAACAAAAGCCAGGGACCAGATGGCTACACAGGAGAGTTTTACCAAACATTCAAGGAAGAATTAAAACCTATCCTTCTCAGACTATTCAAAAATATTCAAGAAGAAAGAACACTTCCAAACACCTTCTATGAAGCCAGCATCACGCTAATACCAAAACCAGCTAAAGACAACACAATAAAAGAGAATTGCAGGCCAATATCCCTAATGAACATAGATGCCAAAAATTTCAACAAAATTCTAGTAAATAGGATCGAGCAGTACATCAGAAAGATCATTCACCATGACCAAGTAGAATTCATCCCAGGAATTTAAGGACGGTACAATACTTGCAAATCAATAAACATGATACATCACATAAACAAATTGAGAGATAAAAATCACATAGTCATATCAATTGATGCAGAAAAAGCATTTGACAAAATCCAACACCACTTCATGATAAAAACTCTCAGCAAGGTGGGAATAGAAAGATCAAACCTCAACATCATATAAGCCATATATGATAAACCCAAAGCTAACATCATACTCAATGGGCAAAAGTAAAACCATTTCCCCAAAGAACAGGAACAAGACAGGGATGCCCACTCTCACCATTCCTGTTCAACATAGTACTGGAAGTACTAGCCATTGCAATTAGACAAGAAGAAGAAATAAAAGGCATCGAAATTGGAAAAGAAGAAGTAAAGCTGTCCTTATTTGCAGATGACATGATACTGTACATAAAAAAAAAGGAATCCATCCAAAAACTAATTGACTTAATAAATGAATTCAGTAATGTAGTAGGATACAAAATTAATGCCAAGAAATCTATGGCATTTCTATAGACTAATAGTGAAATTACAAAAAGAGACACTAAGAAAACAATCCCATTTACCATCGCACCAAAAAAAATAATATACATAGGAATAAACCTAACTAAGGAGGTAAATGACCTATACGCAGAAAACTACAGGAAACTAAAAAATGAGATAGAGGAAGACATAAACAGATGGAAGAGCATACCATGCTCATAGATTGGGAGAGTCAACATCATTAAAATATTCATACTACCCAAAGCAATCTATAAATTCAATGCACTACCCATTAAAATACCAAGGACATATTTCACAGACCTAGAATGAATTCTTCATAGATTCATCTGAAATAAAAGAAGATCCCAAATATCCATAGCAATCGTGAAAAAAAGAATAAAGGAGGTAGGATCTCAATACCAGATTTCAAGCTATATTACAAAGCAACTGTTCTCAAAACAGCCTGATACTGGAACAAGAACAGACACGTAGACCAACTGAATAGAATAGAGAATCCAGATACCCACCCCAACCACTATGCTCAATTAATATTTGACAAAGGAGGCAAGAACATACAATGGAGTCAAGAGAGCCTCTTCAATAAATGGTGCTGGGAAAATTGGACAGATACATGCAAAAAAAATGAAACTAAACCACCAACTTACACCATAAATAAAACAAACTCCAAATGGATACAGGAAACCATAAAAATACTAGAGGAATCCACAAGCAGCACAATCTCCGACATATGCTGAAAGGACTTCTTCACTGATATTGCACTAAGGACAACAGAAGCTAAAGAAAAAATAAACAAATGGGACTACATCAAAATAAAAAGCTTTTGCACAGGAAAAAAAAATTAACAAAACATATGCCAGAACATATTTGCAAGTATTATGATTGATAAAGGTTTAATCTCCAATATATACAGTCAACTTATACAACTTAATAAAATAAAGATAAATGATCCAAAATAAAAATGATCAATGGATTTAAATAGAACCTTTTTGAAAGACTACAGAGGGAAGGTGAAGAGACAAATGAAAACATACTCAAAGTCGCTAATTATCCGAGAGATGCAAATCAAAATGAAAATGCGATACCATCTCACACCTCTCAGAATGGCAATCATCAACAAATCAACAAAGGACAAGTGTTGGCGAGGATTTGGAGAAAAAGGAACTCTCGTGCACTGCTAGTGGGAATGCTGACTGGTACAGTCACTGTGGAGAACAGTATGGAGTTTCCTCAAAAAACTAAAAACGGAACTCCCATTTGACCCAGCAATCCCTCTCATAGGAATATATCCTAAGAAGCTAGAAACACCAATCAGAAAGGAATTATGCACCCCTATGTTCCTAGCACCACAATTTCCAAAGCTACAATTTGGAAACAGCCTAGGTGCCTGTCAGCAGATGAGTGGACCAGAAAATTATGGTACATCTACACAATGGAATTCTATGCTGCCATAAAAAAGAGGGAATTCTTACCATTTGTAGCAACCTGGATGGAACTGGAGAATCTTATGGTAAGTGAAATAAGCCAGTCAATGAAGGAGAAACACCACATGATCTCACTCATTTGTGAGTAATAAAGAACATTATAAATTGATGAAGAAACGATAGATACAGAGGCAATAAAGCATCAAACAGACTGTCAAATTACAGCAGGAAGGTTAGAGAGAGGTGGGGTAGATAAGAGATCAATCAAAGGACTTGTATGCATGCATATAAGCATAACCAATGAACACAAGACACTGGGGGTTTAGGGTATGCCTGGGAAGCAGGGGGCAATGGGAAGATATGTATACATGTAATACATTAATAAAAAAATATAATAAATAAATAAATAAATAAATAATGAAATTTTTAAAAAGACTTAACTAAAACAAGGCTGTACACACAGTCCACAATGGGGTGCACCAAGAGAGTCCACCTCAGGTAACTGGGGAGGCGCAGCTACTGGGCTATATAGGACACCTAGCACCCAAAATTATCTTACCAACTCAGGGAAGCAGCGAAAATGTGGAGACAAAGGATCAGATCACAAATGGAAGAAATGGAGGAAAACAAACAACTGGATATAGAGTTCAAAACCACAGTTATAAGGTTTTTCAAAAATTTCCTAGATAAGATGGAAAAATTTAGTGAGACCCAAGAGGAGATGAAAAAGGAATGACTAGAAATTAAACATACATTGACTGAAATAAAAAATATTATGCCGAGACCTAACAGCAGACTAGAGGAACACAAGAATCACCTCAATGATTTGAAATACAAAGAGGCAGAAAACACTCCACTAGAAAAGAAAAAAGAAAAAAAGAATCCAAAAATTTGACCATAATGTAAGGAGCCTCCGGGACAAATTCAAGCGTACCAAAATCAGAATTATGGGGGTGCCAGAAGAAAAGAGAGAGCAAGATACTGAAAAACTATTTGAAGAAATAATGACTGAAAATTTCCCCCACCTGCTGAAAGAAATAGACTTGCAATGCAGGAGCTGTCAACTGGTGGTCAGTGCATGCCCATTGTGGGAGCACTGCTAAGCCAGAAGCCGGGCCCACAGCTGGTGAGCTACAGTGGTGGAAGTGGGAGCCTCTCCCACCTCCATAATAGCACTAAAGAGCAGTGAGCTTAGAGGTAAGAGCAGCGAGTAGGTGGACAGTAAGAGGTAAGGGGTCACAGACTGTGAGAGTTATGTCCACCGAGGGTTTTCAGACTATGAGAGGGTATTGGCCAGGCTGAGGAACATTCTCCCACCAGGGCATGATTTGTGTGCACTGGGCCTCTAGTGATATGATATTGTACTTAAAAAACCCTAAAGACCCACATCAAAAAAAACTACTTGGAATTGTCAATGTAGCAGGATACAAAATTAACACCAAGAAATCTATGGAATTTTTATGTGCCAATAATAAACTCATAGAAAGAGAAACTAAAAAAAAAAAATCCCATTTACCATCGTATGAAAAAAATTAATACACCTAGGAATAAACTTAGGAGATAAAGACCTGTACTCAGAATCAATTATTGCAATGTCTTGACTAGCACCCATAATTTTAGAAATATGAGTTTCAATCTTCCTAATAGCCCCACACCTTTCAAAGCCTAATTCTCTTAATCAGAACATAAACCTCACAGACTTCATTACCAAGGTGTGTGTGTGTGTGTGTGTTTCACTTGAAAAACTTGTTTTATTCATAGGTCATTTAGAGTTTGTGGATATAAACTACACTCATCACAGACTGTCAAATAGTTCCCGCTGTGCTTGTTCTGTTTATAGTAAAATGTTTTATGTGAGTTGTTAAATGTTATACTCAGCTTTGCTTAGAGCAGATGTGGTTAGGTTAGAGCAAAAGAAATAAAAAACACTGACATATAACCTTTTGGGTGAAACCTTTACAAACAGAATTGAAGCTAGTTGGTTTTCATCTCTACATCATTTAAATTTTGTAAACTGATCCATTTTTTAAGTTAAAAATATATATCAATTTCTTCAAAATTGGTTTAAAATACTGAGGTATAGAATGAGAAAACAGAAATATAGCTATATCAGAAATATAACAGCAAGCTAAATGATGGGTTAATAACTCAAAAAAACATGACCTTGATTTCTAATTTTTCATTTGTAGTTTGGAGCCCTTATTCCTAGGACTTATGTAATTATTGTGCTCTCAGGTTTAGTTTGAGCTTTCAGAGAAACCAATGAATTTCCATCAATTCCACATTCATAAAAAGTTTATTGAGTGATTGCTTCTTGTTGGGTAATTCTATTAAGATTCTCTCATTTGGTCCTCATAGCAACCATCTATACTAATAATAGCCAAGGGCTGTCATGATCTAAATGACCAGATGGACAGTCACCAGGAAGTGCATGGAGCACCTCTAGGTCCCTCCCGCATGGCCCACCACCTCCTATCACAGCAAAGCTGGCAGCAGGGTGGTGGGTGGGTGAGGCAGGCATGGTGAAGTCCTTAGCCTCTGGCCCCGGGCTAGGCCCAAGACCTAACGATAGTGCCCTCTCAGATCAGGCCCAGAGAGAGGCCTGGAGAGAGAGGCAGGGCCTGGTGTGCAGCTGCCATGGCTGCTGGCAAGGCCTGGAGAAAGAGAGAGGAAGGGTGTGATCAGCAGTCACCATGGCTGCTGGCAAGGTCCAGAGAGAGAGGCAGGGCCTGATCCCCAGCTGCCATGGATGCTGCGGAGTAGTCCCAGAAATAGGCCCAGAGAAAAAGACAGCTGTCAATGGGGCCATTCTGGATTTCCCAGAAGAGCCAATAGCTGCCTAGGAGGTGGAGTTTTTGATGCTGACTAGCATAGAAACTGACCAATCAGAACCTAATCTGGGTGAACTAAAAAGACAGAACCTAAGGTGGGGGCTGAGGAGGAGTTTTAAGGGCAACAGCTGTTTGATGTAAGGTGTAAGAAAGTGGTTCAAATTTTTAATAATTGGTTTGGAAGTATAGTGCATATGGCTGGTTATTAGTCCAGATTTAGGGATTATGTACTTTTGTATGCAAGAGTCTTCTCCTGCTGAAAAAGGCTCCCCCTTATTTAAGCAATCCTATCCTATATAATCTATCTATACTAATAAAAGGGTAATATGCTAATTAGACTGGATCAACTGGCCATCTTCCGGATGCCTGACTTTCTTCCGGACAAAGCCATGGTGGTAGGGGCTGGGGTAGAGGCAGTTAGGGGCAATCAGGCCAGCAATGAAGGGCAGTTGGGGGAGACCAGGCTGGCAGGGGAGGGCAGAAAAGGCTAATCAGGTAGGCAGGGGAGATCAGTTAGGGTCAATCCAGCAGGCAGAGGAGAGCAGTTAGGGGTGACCAGGCAGGCTGGGGAGAGCAGTTAGGGGCAATTAGGCTGGCAGGGGTGAGCAGTTCGAGGCAATCAGGCAGGTAGGGGAGCAGTTGGGGTTGATTAGGCATGTAGGAAGAGGTGGTTAGGGGTAATCAGTCAGGCAGGCAGAAAGGTTAGTTGTGATCAGACCAGCAAGCAAAGGGGTTAGGGGCAATCAGGCAGACAGGCAGAGTGGTTGGGATGATCAGGCAGGCAGGTAGGTGAGTGATTAGAAGCCAGCAGTCCCAGATTGTGAGGGGGAAGTCCAACTGCTGATTTAGGCCCGACGCCACAGGGATCCACAGGGATTGGTCCTAAACTGGCAGTCAGACATCCCCCACAGGGTCCCCATTTGGAGAAGGTGCAGGCTGGGATGAAAGAACCCCCCATGCATGAATTTCATGCACTGGGCCTCTAGTGTAATATAATGATCATTATATCAATTTCTGGTTAGAAAAAAACGAGCTAAGAGCCTTTAAATAATCTATTCAAGATCACATCTTTGTAACAGTTGGGCTTTACATCCAACTGAAAGTTACTTCAGGTATTGGAAAATTATCTAAATTTCTGATGTTTCATTAATTCAAACAATTCTGACCCTATCAATTCAAGTAAGCAATGCTAGACTATAGTTCAAAAGCACCTGAATTTGTAAATGATTATTTAAAGCGTCTAGAGAAAATAATTGTTCTAACTTTTCATAAAAGATTTATACAAATTATACACACTTATCTCTTGTTTTTTTTCCTTCCTTATAAGAATGATGTCCTCAATTCTGTCACCTGAGCAGGGGGAAGTGGAAGTGGCATGGAGGGTCATAGAGGATGGGCTGAGAACCACCCCTGTACCCACCACATCCTTGCAGCCCACAGTTCCTTTCAAGGTTCACAATTTTGTGCACTGGGCTCCTAGTCTTATCTAATAATAGACAAACGTTGACCATACCTCTGCTATGCCACCAGCCAATCAGGAGTGATATGCAAATTGACCCAACAAAGATGGTGGTTAATTTGTATACATGGGCACTGAGTGACAGGGCTATGACGCAGGTGGTCTGCCCCACCCCCAGCCTCTGGGCAGCGTGGGAAGGCGGAGCCAGAGTGGAAAGAGGTGGCTCTGGGGCCTGAGCTGAAAGGGGCTAGGCAGGAGGAGAAAGCAGTCCTGGCAGCCACGGAAAGGAAAGCCCACTCTAGTATGAATCTTCATGCATTGAACTTCTAGTAAAATATAAAAGCCCAAACTATAAAATAAAAGATTGCTAAATTTGACAACTTTAAAATTAAGAATGTCTGGTCAAAAAACAAAAACAATAATTTAAAGTGATTGGAAAAAAATTCACAAAGTAGGGAAAGACATTAATACATTTAACTAACACTATCAGTGTTAATATACCTGAGGTAAACTATTGCACTAGGTTAGAAGTCATGTACAAAACTGTTTCCAGCAATATTTTTTTGTGACATCCACCAAAAAATAAATGAATGACAATATTGTGGTATTTTCACATTGTGGAACGCTTTGAAATTGTAAAAATGAATAAACTACAGCCACGAGTATCAATATAGATGAATTTCAAAATTAAGTGAAATAAAACAATCTCAGAAGAACAGAAGGATAGATGTGGCTAGAATGATTCTATTTATATCAATATCAAAACCATGAAAAGTTTTATTTCTATCATTGCTTCCAGGAAAATAAGGCCTATGGACCTAAAGGCTCAAATATCATTTTTTTGGCATTGAAGGAGGAGGTATGATAGAAGCCTTATGGTTTAAGGGAATAAGTACAGGACTTGAAGTCATAAGACTTGGATTACAGTCTTGGCCCTCCATATGGAGAATTTAAACTCACAGTGAATAATAATATTTGTCTTTCCAATAACTACAATTTCAAATATGGGACTTTGCTACAGAAATAATAACGAGCATAGGATTTTAAGAAATGTATTAAATGTTTAGTAGTAACAGCTTTGACATTATACAGATTTGCATAGTTACATGAAATAATATAAGTTTAATAGACTCTTGCAAACCAAAATGCACACATGACCAATGTTGAAGGCACACGCTATTTAATTAAAATACCTTTGTAAATGACTTAAAGTAACTTAATGGACATTACGCAGTAAGAGCTCTTTTGGCCTTTCAGAGCAAATTCTTCCTCAGAGATGAGGAAGCGCTGCCGAAGGAGATAAGATTCAGTAGGAAGATGTCAGATAAAACTGGAAAAGTTGTTTATCTGACGCAGGCTAAAGAGGAAAAGCCAAGAAGTAAGGTCAAGGACAAAGCTGGGAAAATGATACCAAGCATCAAACTTCAAAAAGTTGTGGTTCATAGAAACGAGACCATAAACTACATAGTAAATAGCCAAGGAAGTTGGTCCTAGGACAAAAATAGGTACGTACTGAAGAGACAAAGAACTTGATTCCAATATAAGTTTGGGAAGAGCAAGTGTGGGCAGGAGCCAGGAAGGGCTGGACCCCTAACCTATATAACAGAGTTGCTTCCTGTTTGGATACGCCACTATATGTAAGTCTTCCTGTAGCTACTTACACAGAAGTGACATGACAAAGTATCATAAGCTTAAAGCAAGGCTCCTCCTCTACCAAAGAAGTGTTCTAAATTCTGAAAGCATTCAGAGTTTCTGAAAACTCATAACCTTGATAACAAATAGCATTTTTGAGTACTCGCTAAGTATACTACAATGAATACTTGATGTGTTATCTCATTTAATTCTCAAAAACTTCTAGAATGTTGGTAGCTCTATTTTAAAATGCAGAGACTAGCCTGAAGTCATAAAGCTTATGTGGGAGCAAAGCAGGACTTGACCCTGGCCTGTATGACTTCACACCTGTGTTCTTAACTATGATATACTGTCTCACAATTCCTGCTGAAATGTTACTTTTGATAGTTACAAATTACCATTTATAGCGCCTATACCATGTGCTATTTTAAAATTAGATTGAAATGGATTACCTTTTTAGATTTTAATAAAGGCAGATGTGAGAATATTAATACTGGTGGTGACATGTTTTCCTAATTACAATTCCATTTAATAACATAAGCATAGCTAAAATTGGAGCAAACTTGTCTTTTCGGGTCCTCTTGTGGTACAAGTTAACTACTACAGTTTACATCTTTTAGATATAATGGTGGAGATTTTCTAAAGGTGAATTGTAAAAGATAAAAGCATTTGATCCTCTGGAAACTTTCATCTGAGAAATATGTTTTTGAGAAAAGTATTTTTAATTCACTTTTTAAAGTGATTATATTAATAGACTTAAAATATTTCATTATGTGCTTTTCTTCTGGATAATATTTATACTGTATTTTCAGTTATATGTACTATACCCCTAGAGCCATGCTGTCCAACATGATGAAATGTTCTGATCTGTGCTGCCCACAATGGTCATATGTGGCTACCAAGCACTTAAAATGTAGCTAATGCAACTGAGTTATATTACTCATACATGAATAGCCATAATAGTCAGTGTTTCCCACATTTTTTTTCATACTAGAGTACACATAGGAAGTGATAAGTGCATAGTACAGTAGAGGTAAAGTGGAGAGCATCAGGTCTAAGAGAGAGTTGATAAAAATGTATTTTATTATATATATATATATATATATATATATATATATATATATATATATATATTATGGAAAATAAAATGCCAAGTATTATAGAAGAAATAAAATATTGAGTTCAGAAAAAAATAATGAGAATTTTAACTTCCCTTTTGTGAAAACAATATCGTATTTGCTTTGCAGCAAAGTTTCTCAAGAGTTTTTAGTATTCTCTCCAACTTCTCTCCTTTCCATTCTATTTTTTCCTCCTTTCATAAGTGTGTTTTATTAACACTCCCTGCTCCATCTACTCTTTTTCTCCCCATAGGCAACGTGTTTTACTTTCCTTTTTATCTTCCAGTATTTCTTTATAAAAAGAAAGCATTTGTTAATGCTTAGTATTCTCCTCACCAGCCTTTCTTACACCGGATGAAGCATGTATGTTCTGTGCATTGTTTTTGTTTTTATATTTTTATTGATTTCATAGAGAATATGAGGAGAGAGAGATAGGGACATCAATGATGAGAGATAACCATTGATCAGCTGCCTCCCACACACCCTACACTGAGGATAGAGCCCACAACCCAGGCATGTGACAGGGAATTGAACCGAGACCTCCTGGTTCATAGGTTGACCCTCAACCATTGAGCCATGCCAGCCAAGCCAAACATGATTTTACAGAATACATCCTAGAGTGCTTCCAATATCACCACATAAAAATCATCCTCAGCCTTTTTTTCCCAGTTGCATCCTATTCTACCTTGTGGATGTTAAATAAAGATAGAGGTAAAGGTAGATATATACACATGCATGCATACATACATACATACATACATACATTTTGTACATGTGGCATGTGGAGCTGATGAATTGAGTATTGGAATTTGGTAGGATAGCCATTTGCAGAGGTTGTCCCACATGCATCCCACTAGCAATGATGCCAGTGTCCTTTCCCTGTAGGCTTTCCCTTCATTCTCCCTTGAACTCCTTCCAATCAGAATTCTGTGCGAAAGAACAGCGTTTAATAAGGCTCAGAGGCAATCGGAAGCATAGTATATTGGAGCCCTTGAAATAATCCAGCATGGCTGAAGTATCGCAGAGGTGGTGCAGGGAAATGGATGTAAAGGGGTTACCTAAGTTAAAGTTAAGAAATTAGGCAAGGAAAGTACACACACACACATACACAGAGCCACTTTAAATAATTCAATATTACTTGATGGCAGTATTGTGTATAAGGGAAATAAGGAAAACAGATGTAAATATAGGTGTAAAGATGTGGGTAAAATCTGAATAACACATAATATACTTTTAAATGGAAGAATGAATCAAAAACTAAAAGTTAAATGGTTAACTCTAGAGAGAAAGAGGGAAATGGTGGAGATGTTAAGAATAGAAGCAACACTTCTTTGAATATGCCTTGTGTTCTAGATTTGATATTGTAACTACAGAAATATTTTATCTAATTATAAGATAAAATTACATTTTAAAAAAGAACCCATAATTTTAAAATAAAAAGCAAATGAACCTAATTGTATACTGAGGTGGTGGCATAACCTCACTGGGAGGAACTGTCTATTCAATTTTTGTGTCCATTTGAAATTTTCCATGATGTAGGGAGGGAAGAAGGGAGGAGTAAAGGGTAGGAGAGAGAAAAAAAAGGAGAGAGGGAAGAATAGACCAGAGACAGGGAGGGGCTGGACAGAGTGACGGTAGGAAAAATAAAGAATGTGGACTCACAGAAAAAGATAAAGAATGTGGATTAACAGAAACTATTCTTTAAGCAGGAGATAATCAGAGCATTGGAATGCTGCCCCAACGTCAAACAAGAAATGTGAAGTGTTCCTAGCGGTAAAAACATTTGAAGAGAGAGTAGATTAAAGTGCACGTACGTGCACACACACACACACAAGTACATGTGGAATGAAGAGAGCAAATCTGTTTAAAATACAATAGAAAATGAGATCAAGAATGACCTGTGTTTATAATCCAGGATGTGTAGATACATTTCTCTTACCTGTGGCCTTCATAGCTTCCAAATTCTAATCCTAACACCATTTATCTTGTCCTCCCAGAAGACAAGTTTGACTGCAAAAATGAGAGGAATGCCTTCTCTGAGCCTCCCAGTTTCTGAAGGCCTCTTTAAGCCTCTGGAGGTATCCGAAAGAATAAAACAGGTGACATTAGACCTGCTTGAGATGCAGCATGATGTGTTGGTGATGGTGGTGGTATTACTTAACAAATATTAACATCATGCTTACCGAGTATAAAGCAATATTATAAATGTTTTATAATCATCAATTCATTTAATCATCCTAATAGCTCTAGGAGATGGATACTATTATTATGAGTTGTTATTCTGGCTCTATTACTTTCTCAGCATTTGACATTCATCAATCCATTTCTCTGTTCTGGGCTTCAGTTTGCTCCTCTGTACAATGGAAGCTTTGACTGGGAGTTTCAAAAGTTCTTTTCAATCTTAACATTCTATGACCTATGGTTGTGATAGATCAGCATTGACCACTGATCTAACAGGGTGGGGAGAAGGATAATGCTAACCTGCCTCATTATTTCCTTCTTCTCCCAGCTTAGAGTTCTATTATTTACATAATGTTGTTCTCCCTCCAGAAGGTTGGAAATGTTAAAGACAGTTATCCCTTAATCAGCGGGGCACTGGTTCGAGGAACCCTTATGGATACCAAAATCCAAAGATGCTCAAATGTATAGTATATAAAAATGTATAGTACTTGCATATAACCAATGCATATGCATCCCTTTAAATCATCTCTCAATTACTTATAATATCTAATACAATGTAAATAGCTGTTATACTGAATTGTTTAAGGACTAATAACAAGAAAAATGTCTCTACATATTCAGTAGAGACACAACCATCATAGGCCTAACTACATAGTACAGCAGATCCTCGTTCCATTCAATGTCATTTTGTTATAAGAGGAACTTAACTCTTGTTCATATCAATTAGCCAATGGTAAAATTGGTTTTGTTATACATGATTTTACTTAAAGTCACAGGACTTTATATACATAATTTTACTTAAAGTCACAGGACTTAATAAGTGAGGACTTACTGTATATATCAGCAACAACATAACATTTTTAAAAAATTATTTTTTTAGCCGAGACAGGTTTGGCTCAGTGGATAGAGCATCGGCCTTCAGACTGAAAGGTCCTAGGTTCGATTCCAATCAAGGGCATGTGCCTTGGTTGCAGGCACGTCCCAGGGGGGGGAGGGGGTATGCAGGAGGCAGCTGGTCGATGTTTCTCTCTCATCGATGTTTCTAACTCTCTATCCCTCTCCCTTCCTCTCTATAAAAAATCAATAAAATATTTTTTTTAAAAAGGGAGAGAATGAAAAAATTATTTTTTATCCACAGTTGATGGAATATGTGGATGTGGAACGTAAGGATACCGAGAGCTGACTGTAACTATGGTGCCTGGCATTTAGTAAATATTTAACAAATATTTGTTGAATAAATTAATTAATAAAAAATTAATTATCCTAGTCCCTATTTCTTAAAGGCCTTGCTATAACACTTCTCCATCCAGAGAAGTGTTAAAAATATGGCTAAGGATGTGTGTGCATGTATGTATACATATATATGTGCCTATATGTGTGTTTTAAAAACTATGTTGCATTCCTGGCTAGATCCTTTTTACTCAAAAATAGAGAGAGCGGGGGAGGGGGATTGTTGCCATTTAAATGCTTTCAGTAAAGAATTTTTCTATAGAAAAAAAAAACCGCAACAACAATAAAGAAGGGTAGGTACTAAAGAAACAGTATTTTAGAAATAGTAAAAAAATAGAAATAGTCAAAAGTGACTTGAGGTTCTTAAAAAGGGTAACTAAGTAGTCTAAACCTTAAAGAGAAAACTGCATGTCAAACTCTGCTGTTAATGGATTCAATTGAATAGCTGTTCCTTCAGGCTGTACATGGCTTTATTAAAACATTCTTATGAATGTTTACTTCTGCATCAATCAACAAATAATTAAAACCATAATTTTTATTATTTCAATGTTATTCTTTAAAATTATTGCAGTAAAAGAAAAAATGTAGGAGCCCCATGACTTAAGAAAGCTGAAATTTACAAAATAGATATATTAGGAGGAGAGTATTCATTTTATAAAAAACAAACAAACAAACAAACAAAAAACTCAATGAACACGGTTCCTTTAAATAGCCTGCTCCCTTGGTGCCCTTAAGATGTGACTGGATTTTCCAAAATTGTAACCATACAAAGCTCTTCATGAACACACATGTTTTGTAAAGTGAGGCTCCTCTGTATTTAACATAGCAATTTTAAGCTGCCACTGCGTGTTCAAGGGGATTAAGCAAAAAAACAAAAAGTTCATAGACAGAGACAACAGTATGGTGATTACCAGAGGGGAAGGGAAGTGTGCAGTAGAAAACGGTAAAGGGAAGAATAAATGGTGACAGAAAGAGACTAGGCTTGCGGTGGTAAACACACAACGCAATATCCAGATGATGTGTTATAGAATTGTGCACTTGAAACCTATATAATTTTATTAAACAATGTCACCCCAATAAATTCAATTTAAAAAAAGAAAAAAAAATCTGATTTTGATTCAAAATATTTTAACATTTGGAAAAATCTCATGTTGGAGTAGTAAAAAGTAAAATTTTTCCCATTGGAAGGTTTACTGTAAACACAAAACAGAAAGTCACATTACAGGGGGACTCTAAAGTTAATTTTTTTCTAAGGTTAATTTTATTGAATACTTAGTCACCTCATGTTAGAAGCATGGCACATTAGTTTTAGGATTATATTTTTCCTGACTACATTCCCAATAACTCCTTCTAAGTCAGGGTTATCAGAAATACTTGCAAATTCCTCTTTGCTCTTCATTAATTTTTATTTTGTTTTTATCAATTCAATAGTCATAATTATCTTGATATATCTTAGACATTTTTTTTTCCTTTTGTAGAACATACATGCACTACTTAATTTCTGTTATAGGTGGTGAATAAAAAAGAGACCTTAACGGAACCTGTATGCCACGGTGGGAAATGAAGGAAGATTTAAAGCAGGAACATTTGAAAATGAGAAGCAGAAAAAGTGCTGCTCCTGAGGGAATAGTCTCTCTCATGGCATGCTGCCCAGAAACTGCTATTCCTTTCTAGCGAAAGCCACAGAGAATATGAAAAGAGGAGTACAACAAACAGAGCCGGATTGTGGACAGGAAACAGAGCTTCATGGAAGTCAGCAGTTTACAAAACTGAGATGTCCAGTGTGAGAGTAACCATGAGGCCACACTGCTCAGTCGGTGGCACCTGGGCAGGGCAGTAGGGAGGTCAGAGATAGAAAGCCATGTTCGCAGGGTGGGTATGACCCTGTGGTCAGGCAACCCAGGGAGGAGTTTCTCAGGAGGATCATGAGAACTACAGCCTAGCTTTTGGGGGACAGAACAGCATCAAGAGATTATAAACAGGCAAAAACTGGAAACACGAGGAAACCTGAATCCACAAAAGAGGACCAGGAACAGATGTGCGGTAGCTTAAAAAAAAAAAAAAAAGTGCAAATGTCAATTGTCACAAGCGCAGCTATAAAAAGAGGTGGCAGAGACCTGGCAGATAAAGCATATGTGGTTTTACTTCAGAATTACAGACACTGGGAAATACAGGGGGAATCTGGGAGCCTTACATGAGATGTCCACCATCAAGTACTAACAAGATATCCAAAATATGAATGACAGACACATGATGCCAAGAGACTAAAAGAAGACAAAAAACATACAGCAGAATTGAGACCCAGCTTATCAATTTAAAGTTTCTTGATGTGGTGAAAGGAAATGGACTCCCCTCCATCTTGTCCTGTAGGGCTGGGACCCCTGCCTAAACCCCCCTCCCTTTTCTGGGAGTGGCCACAGGTGTGCCAGCAATGTCTTAACTTCCCCGACCCTCACCTGAAAGGGCCAATGAAGCTCCAGAGACAGAGCTAAGGTCCTAATTAGGCTTAACCACAGAAAGACCCCAATTCAAGTGACCAATCTCTGTAACCCTCATCATTTTCCCAAGCCCCCTAATTATCCTACCCCATAAAACTCATTGTTCCCGCCTGGTCCGCTCTCTCGCCTCGCTGCTGCGCCAGAAAGAGGCTGAGAGCCAAACCCGGGTTTGAATAAAGACTCTGCTTTTGCATCGGAAAAGGCTCCTTAGTGGTGGATTATTGGGGACCCCGAACTCTGGGCACAACAGTGGTAGAGCAAGAAATAATTAAGGCCCGTGGAATCAAGTAGTACAGACAGAACGGGGCCTAGAATAAGGTGTGCCTGAGATAATAAGACATGAACTTCTTATAAAAAGTTTTCCAAGTTCACTTCCCAGTGAGAAACACTCTCCTAACAGATTCTGTTTCCTCAAACCAACCCCATCCAGCTGGCTCTTTGGTAGGTCAAGATTTCAGCTGCAGGGGCCACTTCAGCCACCTCCTGCCTGCAGCTACACTCAGTCCAGGCAAGCTGGTGCCAGCAATTCACCCTATAGGTCATGGTTTTCCCCCAAGGGATGTTACACCTGGTTCTGCAGTTTCAGCAAGATTCCAGACTGAGTTCTCTTGCATTCCATTGGCTTGCTTATTAAGCTCCACATCTCCTAAAACTGTCAGAAAATGTTCAAGCCGGTTTCTCATGACCACAAACGTAATCCTATAATCCTAAAAATATTTTGAACAGATAAACAGTATAGTGTAATATCTGACATAGCCAGGCACCTGCATGCCAGCCATCCCTTAAAGCATCCCTTCCCCAAAGCAATTTACCCTTTAGTGGGCCTCACTAAAAGAGCAGTTAACCCGTTTATACCAGTAAGGGTTGCAACTGTTCCTTGAAACCAGGAAAATCTTTAAAATCTTTTTCAGATAGGATGCACGATACTTGAAAAACAGAATAAATAAATAAGGTTGTATGGGACAGATGTTAATTTGCAACCAAGAGTGTTGTCGGTGGACCCAAGTGCCCACATGGAGTACTTTGAAGGTAATAGTTCCCTATGGTAAGCTTAAATACAGATGTTACATTCAGATAATTAAAAGTTGAATATAAGAGTCTAATTTCAAAAAAAAAGCTCTCCTACTTAATGAAAGGTTGGGGTTTGTTTAGATTGACTTTTTAAATTAAATATTACTTAGAATTTTACCCTATATGGTTTTGAATTTTGAAATTTCACACATATTCCTGAAAGAATGTTATCAATGAAACAAAAGCCGTTATGAAACATGGAATGAATCCAATATTCCACTTGCCTAATAGTATAGCTTCCAGCAACCTTAACTAATTGAAGCTCAATCTGGACTTGGAAAGTAAATGAAAATGTACCCGAACCTTTAATGAAAAAGCTGAAACAAAGAGCATGAACTTTATTTTTATTTACTTTTTAACCCTCTAAGTATATGAAGGAGAGAGAGAGAGAGAGAGAGAGAGAGAGAGAGAGAGAGAGAGAGAAGAGGGGAAGGGAGGGTAGGGGAATGAAGAGGAGAGGAGAAGAGAGGAAATAACCATTGATTGGTTGCAGAATCAAAATCACAACCTACATATGTGCCCTGACAGGGAATGGAACCCACAAACTTTTGGTGTATGGGACTACAATCTGCCCAACTGAGCTACCCAGATGACTGTACTTATTATGTAGTAGACATGGAAGCTACTCTCTTCCTCCTGAACTAGAAACTAATATTTTTGAATTATAAGTGATATTTAACCAGTTTTCTTATCTGGTTTCCCATGGTTATCTTCCATTCTTTCTAAACTTACAGTCAAATTTGAAACAATAAGAGGGTGGAAGAACACTGAAAAATAGGTGAGCGAAAAATATGAACTCCAAGTAGAGGGAAAAAGTAGATAGAAGAGCCACAGAGCCTCAGCAAACAAACCTCCACAACTAAGTCGCCCACTGAGTTCCCTGAAAGAGATACAAATAAAAACAATCCAGGAGAGTCCAAGGGGTCATCATAAAATAGTTAAATCAGGTTCATTGTTCTCTGTTGCACAAAGTACAGAATGTACATAACTAAGTTTAGAAATGTTTCAACTTTTGGCAAACAAATAGATAAACTTCAGTTATGTGGAAAATAAAGTCACAAAGAATACCCTGTTCCTCCACAGAGAACATCCTCTCCTTTATAGAACTCTGTTATAAGCAGTAAGAATGGTTGTCACTTATAGAACAACTTTACTCAGTGCCTGAGCTAAGTTCAAATCCAGAATTGTCAGGCTCCAAATTCTTCTCTTTGTTCGACAAATCAACAATAAAAAAATAAAAAATAAAAATGGGCAAAGTAACCCGGCCAGTGTTGCTCAGTGATTGAATGTTGATCTATGAACCAGGAGGTCGGGGTTCAATCCCCAGTTGGGGCACATGATCAGATTGCAGGCTCAGTATCTAGAGTGCAGTGCACAGGAAGCAGCCAATCAATGATTCTCTCTCACCACTGATGTTTCTATCTCTTTCTCTCCCTCCATTCCTCTCTGAAATCAATAAAAAAATATTTTAAATGGGCAAAGGAGGAGAAAACCAAGATGGCGGCACAGGTGAACACCTAAACTGCTGCCTCACATAACAATTTCAAAATTACAGCTAAAAGACAGAACAGACATCATCCAGAACCACAGGAAAGCTGGCTGAGTGGAAATTCTACAACTAGAAGGAAAGAGAGGGGCTCACAGAGATCTAGAGGAGCTGCAAAAAGCTGAGGTACAGAGACACGCTTATGGAGAGGATGGGCTGCGCAGGGCCTGGCTGGCTTCCTGTAGCGGGAGAGAGACAGAAACTCCCAACAGCACTGAACCCCAGTTCTGACTGCACTGAAACCCAGTTCTGGGCGAGACTCATACAGGGGGAGTCCGGACTGTCAAAAAAAGAGAGGAGTGGCCCTGACTGGTTTGGCTCAGTGGATAGAGCGTCGGCCTGTGGACTGAAGGGTCCCGGGTTCAATTCCAGTCAAGTGCATGTACCTTGGTTGTGGGCACATCCTCAGTGGGGGGTGTGCAGGAGGCAGTTTATCGATGTTTCCCTCTAATCAATGTTTCAGGCTCTCTATCCCTCTCCCTTCCTCTCTGTGAAAAATCAATAAAATATATTTTAAAAAAGAGAGAGAGGGGTGCACAGAAACTCAGAGAAACTCAGGGAAGCAGCAAAAGGCAGAGGTCAGGAGGTGTGTGCCAGTACATTCAGAGAGGACTGACTGCTGATTGTGCTGCTGGCTTTCTCTAGCAATATGAAGACTGAACCTCCCAACTGCACTGAACTCCACTTCCAAATGAACTGAACCCCAGTTTCAGGTGAGACCCTGGGGACCCAGACTCATATGGGTCCACAGAGCACATGGAAACTCAGGGGAGATGCGAAAGGCAGAGGTCTGAAGGTGTGTGCACATGCACACAAAGAGAGCTGCAGTGATTACCTAGGGACACTGAGGCCCAGGGGCTGTGTAGAACAGGTTTTACAGGAAGCCAAGGCTGTATGCTCAGCCCTGAGACTCCACCTCATCCAAGCCAAAAAGAGGCTTTTGCAATTTTGCAAGTCTTATATCATAAGGCTGACACCAGTACAGAAGTTCTTCTGGCATAGACACAGCTGATCCTCACAACTAATTGGCTTGGAGGTCAATTCCCCCCAGTGATACCAACAAAAATCAAGACTTAACTGCAACAAGGCTGTACACACAGTCCACAAAGGGGTGCACCAAGCGAGTCCACTTCAGGTAACTGGGGAGGCAGGGCTACTGGGCCATATAGGACACCTGGTACACAAAGCTACTCTACCAACTCAGAAAAGCAGCAAAAATCCATAGAAAAAGAAACAGATCACAAATTAAAGAAATGGAGGGAAACAAATGACTGAATATAGAGTTCAAAACCACAGTTATAAGGTTTTACAAAAATTTCCTAGAAAATTTAGTGAGACCCAAGCGGAGATGAAAAAGGACCAACTAGAAATTAAACATACACTGACTGAAGTAAAAAAAATATTATAGAGAGACCTAACATCAGACTAGAGGAATGTAAGAATCAAGTCAAAGATTTGAAATACAAAGAAGCAGAAAACACTCCACTGGAAAAGAAAAAAAAAATCCAAAATTGTGAAGATAGTGTAACGAGCATCTGGGACAACTTCAAGCATACCAACATCAGAATTATGGGGGTGCCAGAAGAAGAGAGAGAGCAAGATACTGAAAACCTATTTGAGGAAATAATGATTGAAAACTTCCCCCACCTGTTGAAAAAAATGGACTTACAAGTCCAGGAATTGCACAGAACCCCAAACAAAAGGAATCCAAAGAGGGACACACTAAAACACATCATAATTAAAATGTCAAGAGCAAAAGACAAAGAGAGAATATTAAAAGCAGCAAAGGAAAAAAGTTAATTACCTACATGGGAGCACCCATACAATTGTCAGCTGATTTCTCAACAGAAACTATGCAGACCAGAAGGGAGTGGCAAGAAATATTCAATGTGGTGAATAGCAAGAGCCTACAACCAAGAATACTCTACCCAGCAAAGCTATCATTCAGAATTGAAGGGCAGATAAAGAGCTTCACAGATAAGAAAAAAGCTAAAGGAGCTCATCAACACCAAACCAGTATTATATGAAATACTGAACGGTACTCTTTAAGAAGAGGAAGAAGAAGAAAAAAGTAAAGATAAAAATTTTGAACAACAAATGCATATTTATCAACAAGTGAATCTAAAAATCAAGTGAATAAAAAATACGATGAACAGAATAAACTGGTGAATATAATAGAATCAGGAGCATAGGAAGGGAGTGGAATGACAATTCTTTGGGGGAAAAAGTTGAAGGGGGTGTGGGGAGAGACTGGACAAAAATCATATACCTGTAGATGAGGACAATGTGGGGAAGGTAAGGGCAAAGAATGGGGTGGGAGCTGGGTGGAAGGGAGCTATAGGGGAAAAGGGGAACAATTGTAATAATTTGAACAATAAACATTTATTACATTTTAAAAATGGGAAAAGTATTTCTCCAAAATAGATATAGAAATGATCAATGGTACATTAAGAGATGTTCAGCATCAATAGGCATCATAAGAACACAGATCAAATCCACAGTGAGATACCACTTCACATCCACTAGAATGGCAATAATAAAAATGATGGATAATAACAAGTGTAGGATGAGGATGAAGAGAAATTGAAACCCTCATACATCACTAACAGAAATGTAAAATGGTGCAGCTACTTTGTATAACAGTCTGGCAGTTACAGAAAGTTACACAGAGTTACTAAGAGGGAATGATGACAAATATCCACATAAAAAGTTATAACCAAATGTTCACAGCAGCATTAGTTCGCCAAAAGTAGAAGCAATCCAAAGATCCATCAACTTAAGGAACAAACAAAATGTGGTCTATCCACACAGTGGACTATTATTCAGCTGTGAAAAAGGAAGGAAGCACTGATGCTACAAGGTTAACACTACAACATGGGTGAACCTCTAAAACATCATGCTAAATAAAAGAAGCCAGTTACAAAAGACCACATTTTTGTTATGACTCCATTTATAAGATATGTATACAGGCACAGCTATAGAAATAGAAAGTAGATTAGTGGTCACTAGGACCTGGTGGAGTTGGGGCTACACTGAGGAGAGATGACTAAGTAGTATGTGATGTCTTTTAGAGGAGATGAAAATCTTCTAAAATTGATTGTGGTCATAGTCCCCCAATTCTGTGAATATACTAAAAATGACTGAATTGTACACTTTAAATGGGTGAATTATTTGTTGTGTGAATTATATCTCAATAACTCTGAGATATATGAAGATATGATTTCTTAACCCTGAGATTATTTGCTATTGAAAATTTAAAATTCCTTATAAAATACTGTTGGTTTTGGAGTAATAGTCAATGATGTGTTTTTGCTTCTTTTTTGAACCTGCTTTTCCAAGGATGCTGATTACAGCCATGTTATTTACTCCCGGTAGTAGAAAAAATATTCAGTAATTATTTAGTAAATATTTAGTAATTACAGTGAGACATAAAGGCAACTCTATCTCGACATGCATGAGTTTTTTTCTTTACATTTTTATAAATTTATTGCTCTATTATAAAATAATACAGAATCAGCATAGAAAATATGGGGAAAATGCAGAAGAGATGAGAAAAAAAGTCAGTCAAGTCTATTCCCATTCACAAGATAACAACTGTTAACATCCTGGTTTATTTCCTCCCCTTTGTTTGGCAATGCATTTCCCCCCCATATAATGTGATCACATGGTATACTTCAGCATTTATCTACTCTCTACATTGGGGAACAAACCTAATAAAACTCGGATCATAATACTGATCTGTCTCTCAAGCTTCCTCCTCCTTCCCATCTTACCTTCTTTTTCCTGGAGCTCAACACCACCCACAACCAAGCCTGAAGACAATGAAGCCATTAAGAAGGAAAGCTACCAAACAGGGTTTGAAGTGTCCATCATCTTGAACTGCCCATCCATCATTATGAAGCTTACCGCTATCTCTCCCAGGCTTACACAGAATAAATCAATACAAAAACAACAGTTCAATTTCATCTTTGTGAAGGAGGTCATGAATACAAATGGAAGCTCTAATGAGACTTGGTTCACTCTAACCAAGTATGTGGCCCCTTACTATCTCACAGGAGATTTGCCACGCTGTCGCCACTTCTTAAACAAATGTCCTCTTTAATGTTGTTAGGAGAACATACAGAGACCAGTTCTTAAAAAAAAAAAAAAAAAAAAAAAAAAAAAAGGAAGGCTGTTTCTCCAT
This sequence comes from Lasiurus borealis, assembly GCA_004026805.1. Lineage (NCBI taxonomy): Eukaryota > Metazoa > Chordata > Mammalia > Chiroptera > Vespertilionidae > Lasiurus > Lasiurus borealis. The sequence continues at coordinate 20,367 of PVJN01008506.1, read as the reverse complement.
CATTAGGGCATGATCATTAATAGTATGGGATCAGCCAAAACCGGTTTGGCTCAGTGGATAGAGCGCCGGCCTGCGGACTGAAAGGTCTCGGGTTCGATTCGGTCAAGGGCATGTACATTGGTTGCGGGCACATCCCCAGTAGGGGGCGTGCTGGAGGTGGCTGATTGATGTTTCTGGCTTTCTATTCCTTTCCCTTCCTCTCTGTGAAAAATCAATAAAATATATTTAAAAAAAATAGTATGGGATCATTCCAGGCTGAACATTGTATTTTTAAAGCCAGTGATACAAATTTCATTTATAAGCATCAATACACAGAAGCTCTATCTATTCCAAAGTCCCAAGCCAGCAAAAGACAGATAGATTGAGAGCTTGCAGGCATGAAGTTTATAAAGACACTGCACATAGGAAATGCGCACTTACTACATTGCATACTGCTGTGTTGATAAAAGATCCAACAAAGTTAGAGCGCCACAATTGAAAATGCCTTGTGAAGGTAAGATCCACAGGTGCACTGCAAGATCTAAGAAGGCAGCACCTGAGGATGTTGCTAAGTTGTTTGGTAACACCAGACAAAAAGAGATCTGTTGCTAATACCCTCGTGAATCGTAAGTCCCAATTTTCTCTATTATGTGCTCACTAGGAGCCCTGCACACGCATCTGTGTACCAGTAGCTCTCTGCGGGGCCTGGACACTCCACGCCCACTACGCAGAGGCTCTCCGTGGTCCAAAGGCCCATCACTGTGGCCAGGCACGGAATGCTTGCCTTGTTGCTAGGGCAATGAAGCAAGCATTCCGCCAGGCCACTCGTGCTGCCCACTCTCAGTGGCTGCTCCTTCCCCTCCCCTAAGACTGGGGGACTCCAGTGGAGCTGAGAGGACTGGGAGTGATGGTTAATTTGCACATTACTCTTTTATTAGATGGGATTATTAAAGTGCCTTAACCTTGCTTTAATATAGATGGGAATATTATGCTAAAAAGGAAATAAGACATCTTAAGCCAGTTATTGTTTGAATCTAGCTGTGATCAAAACAACTATGTGGACAAAAGCAGAAAGTAACAAGTTATTCAAAGGCTGTAACATTTGTCACTAATAGTAACCTGTGGAGGAACCAAATGTGATAAGATGGGTACAATGTATGATAAACTAACCAATCTTTTCAAGGTCTATTGTACTATGAAAAGCAAAATGGAAATATAGTTGTGAATCCAAAGGTTGAAAGTTATGAACAAAGCTCTCAATTTATGCGGTTTCCAAAAATGACCTGAAGTGGTCAGTCCAATGGGTAGGAAAATATTTGGTTAAAACATGAAAAGAAACCCATTCAACTCTTGAAGAAATACTGAGTGTTATTAAAGAAGAGTTGAGAAGGAACAATTAGTTAAATGGATGTTTCTGTAGTTTTCTACCTTCTCCTTGATGAACAAACACTTCTGAAGTGAACTGTGATCTCAAAGAACAAGCATCATGTGCCACAAATGATGACCAAAGTTCAGTAAACAAGTGATTGACTGCAAAGGTCCCTTCCAAGGCTAATATTCAGCAAATTTGTTAATTTCTAATTGCCCGAACACCCAATCAACTATCTAACACAGAGAACACATATAAATGTTGAGAAATATTGCATCATCATATAATTTTTTTTCCTCAAATATAGTCTTCAGTTTCAAAATAACTGGAAAAGACAATAATGCTAGGATTTTTTTTTTTTTTTATGCCAGGGGGTAGGAATTTACAGATTATTCTTTAGGCCATTTTGTTGTTTCTATTTGGAGCAGAGAAAAATAATTTTGGAATTTTGTTATCAATGTCAGTTTGTCATCTTTATCAAAGGCAGATGGGATTACATACAAACCTACAGGAAAGTATTTTTTCTAAGCCTAAAATGTCTTATATATTTGTATATTTTCTCATTATTATACAAGGCTGGGCTGTCACTTGGCTTTCACTTTAAAATAACTTCATCACCGATATAGAGAATGTCAAGCCCTAGGTTAATGCAGAATATAGGCAATGGCTGTACTAAGTAAGCTGGGTGTTTTTCCGTCTACCCTTCATAAAAATTATTTTTAATTATATGATTGTCTAACTATTATGCTGTACACCTGAAACGAATACAAAATAACATAGAATGTCAACCATAATTGAAAAATAAAATTTTAGAAACCTACTTTAGTGCACTGTACTACCTAAATTCAGTTCCAGCTATACTTTCCTGGTGCCTCTCAGCAAATTTTGAACTTTACATCACGCTAAAAGGAATTTCATAGCACAGCTGCTTGCAAACTGATCTCTGTGTTGTCTTTCCATTTGTATATTCATACCAGCAACTTATTTCTGAAATTCACCCAGTGTCTTTGTTTCATATTCTTCTCTCCAGTCAACATTTGAGGTTTGTCTGCCACAAAATATGCTTTGCCTTTCAATAAGCCCCTAAGAGTCTACCTTATCCACTACTCACCATTCAACATTTTAACATGAGATACTTGAATAGTTGGTAGAAATGGGTTGTATTTTCCATGGTCAGTGGTATATTAAATTTGTTTTTATATTCTTTTGCACTTACCTCCCTGAATCACTCCATCTCTAGTCTCAGGTAAGAAGTCAAACAAGGTAATATTCCAAGTTTTTAAAAAGTGAAACTACGAAAAATCAAGAAGACAGTATGAAAGAATATTCATTATTTTTTTCTCAGGATGGACCAGGCTTTTGAAAGCACAAGAACAAAAGAAGAAGCCATAAAATGAAAGATGTAGGGCCCTAGGAATAAAAATATTAATCTCACCCAGCTGGTATGGATCAATGGTTGAGCATCAACCAATGGACCAGGAGGTCAGGGTTTGATTCACGGTCATGGCACATGCCCAGATTGCAGGCTTCATTTCCAGTTGGGGGTGTGCAGGAGGCAGCCGGTCAATGATTCTCTCTCATCAATGATGTTTCTCTCTCTCTCCCTCTTTGTTCCTGTCTGCTATAAATAAAAATATTTTTAAAAATTAAAAATAATAATCTCCATATGTTGAAACAAAATTAAAGTACAAATAAGAAAAAAGGAATATTTGCTAAATTATGTGACAAGAAGGGTTAATACTGTTAATATTCAAAAACCTTTTACAGATCAATAAGAAAAAGATAGACATTCTAATAGATTAATAGGCAAAGAACCATGCATTATTCATTGTTTGACTCAGCCTGCATTCCTACCCTTTTCTCTTGCCTGCCTCACTGGTAACTAGGAGTAATGTGACAAAATCTTGCTAGTAAGTAGCTGCTGGAGAATAAGGGTATTTCTAGGAAAATTTATGTTCTCTTGGTTTAAAGTATAGATTTCATACATATTCCTTACCTCATTCCTTTTGCCTTGGACAAGGATGGTATTGTTGAAGCTAGGGCAGTCATCTTGCAAATATGATATCATTGAGCTGCTGAACCAGTACCACCAACAGCTGGTTACTTCCAGACTCCTGTTTGTCTGAAGAAAAAAAATGAACTCTTATTAGTTTAAGCCACTATGAAGGAGGTTTTCAGATACTCTGAGCCAAAAATATTCTTCACAGATATTTCTTATATGATTAAGCAACTCATACACAAAAAAGTAAGATACAGGTAGATAAATAAGCATGAACATTGTTTTGTCTCATAAATAATAAAATAGATTTAAAACAAAATAGCAACCTTGAAGATATTATGCTAAGTGAAATAAGCCAGTCACAAAAGGATACATCTTATGATTATATATACATGAGATATCTAGAAATTCATACAGAAAGTAAAATGGTGGTTGATAGGGAGAAGGGAAGGGAAAAATACTAAATGGACAGATTCAAATGAAGATTAAAAAAAAAGTTCAGGAAATTAGATGTGGGTGATAGTTGCCCAACAATGTGAATGTACTTAATGCCACTGAACTGTATGCTTAAAATTATTAAATTGGTAAACATTGTTAATATATATTTTAACACAATAAAATCAGGAAAAAAATAAAATAGCGATTGGAGGTCAACCTTCTGAGGTCACAATTCCACTTTCCTGCTAGCATATTATTTGAAATGGAATACCTTATCATTATCATTAAAGCTTCATTTTTTCCTTTCAACAAAAATAAATAAAAATAAAAACTGACTACATTTTTAAAATTTTTAAATATTGTTAATGATGGTTAAGGATTTCTGAGTGTGGGGAAACAAAAATTCCCACATGCTACTATTGGTGGGAGTATGAAATGGCCAAACTTTAGAGGAACTATGGTGAATTGTACCCAAAATTTTATTAATATTCATATGCTTTAGCAGAATGATTTTACTTCTAGTAGTTTAGCCAATAAAATAATCATAAATATAGATAATGTTTTATGCCCAAAGTTCATAACAGCATTGTTTATAATATCAAGCAATCTGAAACACCTTATGTGTCCAGAAAGAGGTTTATTTAAACACACATATGTCCATCCCTCCTATAGAATACTATATTATCATGATAACCAATGGTATAGATCAGTATTTCCTAAACTTTGAATATTTGAATCGCCTGGGTAGATTTTAAAATCCCCAGCGCCACAATACCTCTTATACGTTCAATCAGAACTTCTAGAGATGGAACCCATACATCAGTACTTTTTAAAGTCCCCCCACACACACATACCTAATGCCTAATGATTCCAACATGCATCCCAGCTTAAAAGCTACTGATGTCGATTTCTATTTATTGAAATGGAAACAACTTAAATACTCATTGGAATTTATTTAATGATAAAAGCAGATTCTAGAACAGTCCTGTATAGCATGAGCTCATTTAAAAATATGAATTTAAAATTTGAATTTAAAAATATGAATTTAAAAATTCTAGAACAGTCCTGTATAGCATGAGCTCACTTAAAAATATGTGTGGGATTTCTAAATAAATATGATGGATTAAATACCTACATTTTCTCTTACTTCTTTATGAAACTCTACTAAAATAATAATAAGGTTTTTGAAAGGTACAAGCGGAAAAACAATACAATTTTGTAAGCTAAAAAGCATTTGACTGGTAACTTATTAAAACCAATGGTAAGGCTAATCCTGAACTCATAATAAGAAAAGCTGAAAAATATAACATAGTTTATAATGCAAAACTCCTACCCCTGCTGCTAACCTAATTGATGATAGCAGGTACCTGTAGCAGGATGAAAGAAAAGGCCACTTGAAAGTTTACTTAGGATCCAGTTAAAATTCCAGATCCCCTCCCTAGCCCCTGTTGGAGCTTAAAGTTTATTTCTGGAGAGAGTAAAATAGAAGGTCTCTAGACAGGGAGAATCAGACACAGTGCTGGGCTGGGGGTACTGTAACTAAAAGCAGAGTTTCAGTTAATGCTGAGACCTCCTGCTTTCTTCCCCTACTAAGTTCTCAGAGCTGTGGTAGCTAGCCTTTACCTTCAGGTAAAGGTTTGGAAGAAATCTGATGATCAGAAAATGTAATACCTAAAAGTACTTGTTATATATTTTCCCAAATACCCATATGTTGAAGTACTACCCCCAACATCGCAGAATGTTATTATAATTGGAGACATGATCTTAAGTAGGTAATTAATTAAGTTAAAACAAAGTCATTAGGGTGGCCCTAATCCATCCAGTATGATTGATTTTCTTGTAAGAGTAAGTTTGGACACAAAACATAAAGGAAAAACTATATGAAGACAAAGAGAGAAAATGATCATCTATAAGCCAATGAAGGAAGCCTCAGTAGAAACCATCCCTACTAACAAAGTTGTCTTAAACTTTTAGCTTTCTGCCTTTGAGTATAATAAATTTCTGTTTTTTAAACCACCAAGTCTATGGTACTTTCTTACAGCAGCCCTAGCCAACCAGTTCAGTACTAAACAAGACATCCAAAGATTATTACACATCTGTGGAATACTTCCAACATGAAAGACAGAATCTTAAGAAACAGACTAAAAATAAACAAAAATGATTCAGGACTATTCATAAGGGGGAAAAAACCTTCTAAAGTGTTAATCCATGCAACAATATAGATGAACCTTGAAAACATTATGCTGAATGAAAGGAGCCAGATTTTAAGGTCCATATATTATATTATTGTATTCAGTTTATATTAAACTGGAGGCCCGATGCACGAAATTTGTACATGGGGGGGGTATCTCCCTCAGCCCAGCCTGCAACCTCTCCAATCTAGGATCCCTCGAGGGATGTCATATTGCCCATTTAGGCCCAATCCTAATGGACAGTCAGACATCCCTCTCAAATTCAGCACTGTTAACTCCCAACTAGTTGCTTGCCAGCCTGCCTTTCTGATTGCCCCTAACCACTTCTGCCTGCCAACCTGATCACCCCCTCACCACTCACCTGCCAGCCTGATTGCCCCTAACTGCCCTCCCCTGCAGGCCTGGTACCCCCTAAATGCCCTCCCCTGCAGGCCTGGTCACCTCCAACTGCCCTCCCCTGTAGGTGTGGTCCCCCCACAATTGCTCTCCCCTAAAGGCCTGGGTCCTCCACAACTGCCCTTCCCTGCAGGCCTGGTTGCCCCCAACTTCCCTCCTCTGCAGGTCCAGTCACCCCTAACTGACCTCCTCTACAGGCTTGATTGCCCTCAACTGCCCTCCCTTGCAGGCCTGGTCCCTCCTGTTTCCCTCCCATGCTTGCCATCTTGTGGTGACCACCTTGTGTCCACATGGGAGCAGCCATCTTTGACCACATGGGGGCAGCCATCTTGTGTGCTGGAATGATCATAAATTTGCATATTACTCTTTTATTAGATAGGATAGAGGCAAGGTACACAGGTGGAGGCTGGCTGGTTTGCCCTTAAGAGTGTCCTGGATCAGGATGGGGGTTCCCTTGGGGTGTGGGGTGGTATGGGATAGGGGTCTGTGGTGGTTTGCAGGCCAGCCATGCCCCTCAGTGACCCAAGGAGAGGCCCTGGTATCTGGGATTTATTTATCTTCTATAATTGAAACTTTGTAGCCTTGAGCAGAGACCAGGGCCAGCCTGGAAGCTTTGCTTCCTCCATCGCCAGGGAAACCCAAGCCTCCTGCTCTCTCTGTGGCCACAGCCATCATGGTTGGGTTAATTTGCATACTCACTCCTGATTGGCTTGAGGGCATGGCTTCTGGGTATAGAGGAGGTATGGTCAGTTTGCATGTTTCTCTTTTATGAGTTCAGATAACTAGAACAGGCAAATCCATATAAACAAAAAGCAGATTAGTAGTTGCCAGGAGGTGAGGGGAGACTACTAATGAGTACTGGGCATTGGAGGGGTATCCTATATAATAAAAAGCTAATATGCAAATAGACCAGACAGTGAAACAACCAAACAACTGCACAACTGGTCCTTATGACATGTGCTGACCACCAGAAGGCGTGCATGGAACATGGTGAGCGTTGGCTATGGTGGGATGGTGGAATAGGTGAGCGGGGGTGCCAGACCAAGGCAGGGCACTGGTGTCTGTCATCAGGATGAGCGTCTGGTGGTTACTGAAAATTCCTTGTTCCCACACAGGGCAGGCCTGCTCAGCGCTCTCACCTGCTGCTGGTGCCGGCTGCACTTGCACTTGCTGATGGGATCAGAGCCACTGTTCACACCTACTGCTGGTGGATGGCGCTGGCCCCAATCACTCAGCACCGTCAGTGGGTGCAAGCAGCAGCTGCTGGCTCCAATAGCCACCCAGGGCTTCTCCACCTCCTCCTGCTCCTTAGGGGGGATCAGGGCAGCAGCCATAGCTCACACCCTCTGCTGCCACCAGCCCAAATTGCTACACACCATCAGTGGGTGCAAGCAGGGCCAGCGGCATAAGTGCATGGGAACAGTGGTGGTGCGAATGGGGCTGCTAGCAGACAGGGGACCAGGGACCACAGTGGGAGGGTCTGGAAGGGTGTGTGGAGAATAGACCAAGACCCACCCCTGTGCCCACTGCAGCCTCGTGGCCCACAGTTCCTTTCAAGGTGCACAAATTTGTGCACCGAGTCCCTAGTTAGATAATAATGGTGGTTACATAACTGTAAATTATACTAAAACAACTGCATTTTATATTTTGAAATTATTTTTTCACTATAATGTAGTTTAATATACAGGACCTCTTTTATTTTTTTAATGTTCCTTATTTATAGCATCTTATTTGTATTTCATATATATCCTTTGTTTTCATATGTATATCTCTAAGATTATTATATAATTTTTATAGAAGTTTACTGAGATATAATTTGAATCCTATTAAAAGAGGTCTTGTATATAAAATTACATTATAATGAAAAAATAATTCAGTAGAAGGATTGAAATATAAAATTGAGAAAATCTCCCAGAAAAAATAACAGGAAAAAAATGTAAGAAAATTAGAAGACCCGTCCAAGAGATACAGCCCACAATTCATGGCAGTACAAGAGAGAATAGAGAGAAAACCTAGAAAGTTTCTATCTACTGCTGAAAAATACCTTTCACCAAAATATAGCGGTTTAAACCATAATAATCAGTATCTCTTCTGGTTTTTGTGGTACAGGTATTCAGACAGGGCCCCACAATGTCTGGTCTCCTGCTTAAAGGCTCCAAAGCTGCAGATTGAAATAATCTGATTGCTCCTCCATATGCTTTGTGGTTGGTTCTGGATATGGATTGAAGGTCTAGCTGAGGCTTTCAACTGGTACATCCATGTGGCCTGGGCTTTCTCACAATGGCACCTTGATTATAAGAATCAGTATCCTGAGAGAGAAAAGAGATAGAGAGAGATCCAGACAGAAATCATATTTCCTTTTTTGACCTAGCCTTTGAAGATGCACAGTGTCTTTCTACCACATTCTATTGACTGAGGCAGTTACATAGGTCCACTCCTGCTCAAAGGGAGAAAATATAGACTATACCACTCCTTAGTGGAATGCCAAGATCATACTGTAAGAAGAAAATGTAGGAAAGGAGATATATTGGCATCATCTTTGGAAAATACAATCTGCCACAGGAGAAAAACCTCAGAGAAATAGGAAAGTAAAGGAAAAATTTTCCAGAACTAAAGGATATGAGTTTCCAACTTGAAAGGATGCATTAAGTACACAATCCATTCTATGAAAGTAGAACAACACTAAGTCATTTTATTGAGAAATTTCAGAACATGATTTCAAAAAGACCATGCAATCTTCGGTTAATTTTTTTTGACTATCCTATGTTTTTTATTTTTAGAATTTTACACTGTCCCACTGGGGAGACTATGCATTATCCCATACTCTACTTGCCCTCACTTAGGAGAGTATACTTACTTGCCCAAGCCAGTCAATGTACCTCATACTCTTAAGCATGCTGGTTGGTCCAGGGACGGACACATTTCACAAATAAAGCCAAGTTTAGCTTTTTTTTTTTTTTTTAGAGGGACTGCTATTGGTTATAAAAGATCCTCTTCTGAGATTGCAAAGCAACAGGGCCAATGTAAGCCTGCAGCTGCCAGCATCTCTTTTCAGCCAAGTGGGAAAGGCCTGCTTGAGAATGAAGCCAATTCTAATGGAAGTAGAGCCAAGAGATGAAAAGAGAAAGAATTAAAATGATATTGTTAGAATGCCCAGAACTAGCTGTACCCTTGGCCATCCATGGTTAAGTAAGTCAACCGATTCCCACCCTCTGCCCCTTCCATTTAATTATTCATTTAATTCTTTGTTTTTATTTTTTCTTTAGCTGATTTGAGATGTTTCTGTCATAAACCAAGAGTCCTGATTAATTCATTAACTTGCTGCATTGGTGTTTCAAATAAGAATAAACACATGAGATAGTAATCACTAAGAATATACTGTATAAACTTGGTCAATTTCCAAGGGAAGATTCCAATAGTAGCAAGCATTCCTAGGGCACTCAGAAAATTCAACAACTAGAAAACATCTTTCCCCCAAAATTTACTCACATTTCAATGAGTTATTTTAAAGAAACAGAGAAAGAACCAGTCCTGGTAATGTAAGTAAGTTGGTTAGAGTATCATCCAGATATACCATAGTTGCAGGTTTGATCCCCAGTCAGGACACATACAAGAATCAACCAATGAATGCATAAATAAATGGCAAAACAAATTCTCTCTCTCTCTCTCTCTCTCTCTCTCTCTCTCTCTCTCTCTGTCTCTGTCTCTCTCTCAATCAATGAGTAAATCTTTTTAAAAATATAGAGAAAGAACTTATTGACCTATCAAAATAAAATGTTACTTGTAATTCAACATTAATGATATGTGTGCAAAAGTTAACTTTTTAAAACAGCAACGCCATGACTTTCAGAAATGGCATATATCCTAAATGTGAGTTCTAAGTTATATGGTACAGCTGCAAACATGATAAAAGAAGGTTACAATTCTGATCTGTTTCAGAGTTCCTTTGTAATCTCTTTAATTTTCTAAATACTTTGTAGTCTTATAAACTTACTATTCATTATAATCCTATATAATAAAAGCCTAGTATGCTAAGTATCTGCTTGTCCCATCATCTGATCAATCAATCAAAGTATAATATGCTAATGATATGTTAAGGCTAATCAACTGTTCACTATGATGTACACTGATCACCAGGGGTTAGACAGTTGACTGGTCAATGAGTGACTATGACGTACATTGACTATTAGGGGGAAGACTCTCCAACTAGTAGGTTAGCTTGCTAGCTTGCTTCTGTGGTCCAGCACATCGGTACTGAACTAGATGGGCTGGGCACACCCTGGAGCCCTCTCACCGTCCCTCCCTGGCTGGCCAAACTCCCATGTCTCTCCCTGGACCCGATTATGCACCAGTGCGTTCCTCGGCCTGGCTTGCACCCTCTCGCAATCTGGGACCCTTCAGGAAATGTTGGAGAGCCAGTTTTGGTCCAATTCCACAGACCAGGCTGAGGGACCCCACTGGTGCATGAATTTGTCCTCTGAGCCTCTCATCCTATCTAATAAAAGAGTAATATGCAAATTGACTATACCTTTGCTACACCCACAAGCCATGCCCATCAGCCAATCAGGAACAAGTATGCAAATTAACTAAACCAAGATGACTGCAGCCACGGAGAAACCAGGAGGCTTGATTTTCCCCCAGCAATGGAGGAAGCCAAGTTTCCACAGTTCTGGCCTGCCTTGGCCTCCTCTTAAGGCTACAAAGTTTCAATTATAGAAGATAAATAAATCCCATATACCAGGGCCTACACTTGGGTTGCCGGGGGATGTGGCTGGCCTGCAAACCACCACAGGCCCCTCACCCAGGCTGCCCCACACCCCAAGGGAACCTCCACCCTGATACAGAACACCCTTCAGGGAAAACCAGCTGGCCCCCACCATGTACCAGGCCTCTATCCTATCTAATCCTCCTATCTAATAAAATAGCAATATGCAAATTGACTGTCACTCCAAATCACGAGATGGCTGCCCCCATATGGTCACAGATGACTGCCTTCATGTGGACACAAGATGGCCACCACAAGATAGCCAGTGGGGAAGGGCTGTTGGGAGGGACTAGGCATGCAAGGGAGGGCAGTTGGGGGTGATCAAGCCTTCAGGGGAGGGAAGTTAGGGGCAAACATACTGGCAGGGGAACAGTTAGGCATCAATCAGGTTGGCAGAGGAGTGGTTAGGGGGTGATCAGGTTGGCAAGCAGAAGCGGTTATGGGCAATGAGGAATTCAGGCAGGCAAGCAATTGGGAGCCATCATTCCTGGATTGTGAGAGGAATGTCCCAGATTGGAAATGGTGCAGACTGGGCTGAGGGACACACACACACCCATGCATGAGTTTCATGCACTGGGCCTCTAGTGTGTGTGTGTGCACACACGTGCATATATATATATTCTCCTCAGGGCATATATTCAGAATTAAAAGAGAAAGTTATTTTCAAACACTGTTGGTAATCAGAGTAGTATGAGGTTATACTTCGGTATTTATCTTTTGGAAACTGAACATATTCATTTTTTTCCAGAAGAGGGGGAAGGAAGGAAAAGAAGAAGGGGAGGGGAGACAGAGGAAAGAAAGCAAAGGAAAAGCAATATTAAGTAGGACTTCAATTATTTGTTAATTATGAGCATAATATCAAATTTCCAGGTACAAAAATACAAAGCAGAATATTTTTTGCATAATTATAATTCTATTCAGCCTAGTTCCCAAATGGATGTGTTCTAAACTTGATATATATAAATAACGATGCAGGATAATGTATTTTCCCATGACAGTACCTCAGAGGAAAAAAAGTTTCAAACTCAGTTTGCTTTATCTTTACAGTGTAATGTCAGGCTGTCTCCAGAATAAAAAATGACAGTATAATAAACCATGTATTACTAGACATATCTGAGATGTACTTAAAGCCATCAAAACACTTGATCCAGAATTTTGGTTTTGTTTATCTATGTTATTCACCCTGGAGAATAGAGCCAACTAGGATTTCTATGGAAGTTAAAAATCAAACAATATTCTAATCACCAGATCAGGATTTGTTGGATTGACTTTCAGAAAAGTTAAAATACATTAAATTATTGGCTTTTGTCACCATTTCTTAGATAAAAAGAAAGGTATTTTAAGGCACATTTCCCCTATGATCTTTAGGAGCTAGACCGTTGGTTTTTGTCTCAGACACTCAAGTATTTTATTTACTTTATAATTTAATTGTCACAGAATTCTATGTGGTGAGGACTATAATTGTTTTCATTTTAGAAGGAAGGAAACAGAGGCATAGATTTATTAAATAACTTGCTAGAGGCATAACAGCTAGTAAGTAGGAGAACCAGGACCTGAACTTCCAGCACGATGGTTCCACTATCTTAACCATCTCTCTCTCTAGGGCCTACAACTCAGAACTGGTTGGAAAATGCCCTCTGTAAATAGATGATCAGTCTGAAAAAAATCTTAGTACATCCTGTCTGACAGAGAGCCACACTTCATATAAAAATTGGGCCCAGCATGGTTCAATGGTTGAGTGTAGACCTATGAACTAGGAGATCATGGTTCAATTCTCAGCCTGGGCACCTGTCCAGGTTATAGGCTCAATCCCCAGTGGGGAGTGAAGGGTAGGGCTGCAGGAGGCAGCCAATCAATGATTCTCTCTCATCATTGATGTTTCTATATTACCCTTTCCCTTCCTCTCTGAAACCAATAAAAATATCAGCCACCTAATAAATATCTACTCAGATCAAAGCATTTTAAATTAAATATATTGGGATAACACTGGGCAATAGGGTCAAAGAGGTTTCTAGTGTATATATCTATGATACATGATTTGTGGATTGTATAGTGTATCCACCACCCAAAGTCAAATCAACTGTCACAACATAAACAATTTTAAGTATATAAAATATAAGGAAATTTCATGGTTATCAATATCTAATTTATAAGAATGAGAAAACATCTGGGTCTAATTAATCACTATAAACTTTGTATATTCTTATTCAAAGAGCTATCAAATTAACTCTGTCCACAACTTCCTAAGAATTAATTATAGTAATTCATGCATACTAGCTCATCACAACACAAAACAAAAAGCAACTTTCCCTGTCTCTATTTTTATTTTATCAAAGTAATGAATGTAAATGGTAAAAAAAAAAAAAAAAGAATACAGAAAATCCTAGGACAAAAAGGCTTTAAACCCTCTCCTATCTCACACTTCCTCAACCCTAATTCCACTTATCAAGAACAATCCATTTTTACTACTTATCTTTTTGGTTCTCTTGAAATATTGCTGCTATGCTTAGACATCTATTTCTTGATTTGTATCTGTTGATGCCCTAATATACCTGATATGAAAGAAGTACTTAATTCACATGATCCCTCTGGCTGTCTCTCATCTTCCTGATTGTTGATCTTTGTTATTTATAGTTATCTCCCTCTGGTTACCATGGTAATTTTAAATACTGTATTTAAAGTTCTATTTCTAGCAACTTTTGATAGGATCTCTTGGACATAATGTAACTACAAGTAATAATGACAATATAGAATGTGGAATGTGGACAGGGCAAGTTTTCTGCACATGGAATTTGTGCAGTCATACAGAGCCTAGAAACACTTTCTGGTTTAATGATCGACTGTCAGTGTTTTTAAATCCTCAAAATATTAAAGTAAATCTTTAAAAAAATATTATTTGTTGCTGAGTGATCCATAATTTAATGTAATTCCAACTAAAATACCAAAATATATTTTAAAGTTTTTCAATGGGGGCATTCTAAAGTGTATATGCTTTAGGGCAGTGGTTGGCAAACTCATTAATCAACAGAGCTTTATGTGGCTCATGAGCCGTGATTTGCATACCACTGCTCTAGGATATCCAAAGTTTTCTTTTGCTATATCAGATGTCAAAACTTGTTATAAAGCAACATTAATGTGATATTGGTATAGGAACAAAGAACTAAAAAGTGAAACAGAAAAGAGTATGGAGCAATATACCCATGGATATTAGAAATGATATATGCCAGGAGTGGTAATACAGAGATAGGATAGTTTATTCAAACAATTCTGTTGGGAAAATTGAATATCCTACCATGTGGAACACTCAAAAATTATTAACTCCTGTTCATCAAAAGAGAAAGTGAGCAAATCGGAACCAGTAGTACATTAGAAAGATCATACATCATGACCAAATAGGGTTTATCCCGGGTATGCAAGGATGGTACAATATCTGCGAATCAATAAACATGATATATTACATAAACTAATTGAGAGATAAAAATTACATAGTCGTATCATTTGATGCAGAAAAAGCATTTGACAAAATCTAACACCCTTTCTTGACAAAAACTCTCAGCAAGGTGAAAATAGAAGGATCATACCTAAACATAATAAAAATCATATATGACAAACCCATAGCTAACATCATACTCAATGGGCAAAAACTAAAACCATTGCCCCTAAAACAGGAACAAGACAGGGATGCCCACTCTCACCTCTCCTGTTCGACATAGTACTGGAAGTACTAGCCATGGCAATCCTATAAGAAGAAATAAAAGGCATCCAAATTTTAAAAGGAAAAGTAAAACTGTCCTTATTTGCTGATGACATGATACTATACATAGAAAACCCCAAAGACTCCATCAAAAAAACTACTATACCTATAAATGAATTTGGCAATTTAGAAGGATACAAAGTCAACACCCAGAAATCTATGGCCTTTTTATAAACCAATAATGAACTCACAGTAAAAGAAATGAAAAAACTATCCCATTTACTACTGCACCAAAAAAATTAGGATACCTGAGAATAAATATAACCAAGGACATAAAAGACCTGTTCTTGGAAAACTACAAAATATTGAAAAAAGAGATAGAGGAAGACATAAACAAATGGAAGAACATACCATGTTCATGTATTGGTAGAATCAACATCATTAAAATGCCCTTACAATCCAAAGCAATATATAGATTCAATGCAACACCTATTAAAATACTAATCGCACATTTCAAAGATCTAGAACAAACTCTCCAAAAATTCATTGGCAATTAAAAAAAGACCCAAATAGCCACAGCAATCCTGAGAAAGAAGAACAAAGTTGGAGGGATCACAATTCCAGACATCAAACTATACGTATTATCAAGCCACTGTTCTCAAAACAGCCTAGTATGGCACAAGAACAGACATATAAATGAATGGAACAAAATAGAGAATCTAGAAATTAACCCAAGCCATTACAATCAATATTTTACAAAGGTGGCAAGAGCATACAATGAAGTCAAAACAGCCTCTTTAATAAATGGTGCTATGAAATTTGGTCAGATAGATGCAAAAAAATGAAACTAGATCAGTAACTTACACCATACATAAAACAAACTCAAAATGACTAAAGGAGTTGAATGTAAGATGGGAAATCATAACAATCCTACAAGACTTCATAGGCAGAAAAATTGCACACATATCTCCTAGCAATGTCTTTATAGACACAGATCTTAGGGTGAGAGGGATTAAGGAGAAAATAAACAAATTGGACTAAATCAAAATAAAAAGCTTCTGCATAGCAAAACAAATCATCAACAAAACAACTAGAAAGCCCACTGCATGGGAGAACATATTTGTCAATGTTATCTCTGATAAGGGTTTAATCTCCAACATTTACAGGGAATTCATAGAACTTAACAAGAGAAAAATAAACAATCCAATAAAAAAATTGGCAATCCAATCAAAAGTTGGCAAATAGACACCTTTTGAAAGAAGACATTCAGAAAGCCTACAGGCAAAAGAATACATGCTCAAAGTCACTAATCATCTGAGAGATGCAAATCAAAACAACAATGAGGTACCATCTTACACCTGTCAGAATGGCTATCATCAAATCAACAAATGATAAGTGCTAGAGAGGATGTGGAGAAAAGGGAACCCTTTTACACTGCCTGTGGGAATGCAGACTGGTGCAGCCACTGTGGAAAACAGTATAGCGTTTCCTCAAAAATTTAAAAATTTAACTGCCATTTGACCTAGTAATCCCACTTCTAGTAATGTATCCCAAGAAAGCAGAAACACCAATCAGAAAGGATATATGCACCCCTATGTTCACAGCAGCACAATTTACAATAGCTAAGATTTGGAAACAGCCTAAATGCCCATCAGTAGATGAGTATATTAGAAACCTGTGGCACATCTACACAATGGAATACTATGCTGAAGTAAAAAAGAAGGAATTCTTACCATTTGCAACACATGGATGGAACTGGAGAACATTATGCTAAGATAAATAAGTCAGTCAGTGAAAGATAAATTCCACAGATCTCACTCATTTGAGGAATATAAAGAACATTATAAATTGATGAACAAAAATAGATACAGAGGCAAAGAAGCATCGAAAAGATTGTCAGACCACAATGGGAAGGCAGGGGAGTGTTGGGGGATAAGAGACAAACCGAAGGACTTCTACACATACATATAAGCTTAACTAATGGACACAAGACACTGTGCAGGGTATGCGGGCATATGCTGGAGGGTCGCAGAGGCTGGGGGAAGGGTCAATGGGGAAAAAGGAGACATATTACTACTATTTGTAATACTTTAGACAATAAAAAAAAAACGAAAACCTATTTGAGGAAATAAAGATAGAAAACTTCCCCTACCTGGTGAAAGAAATTGATTTACAGTTTAGGAAGCACTGAGAGTTCCAAATAACAGGAGTCCAAATAAGACTACACCAAGGCACATCATAATTAAAATGCCAAGGGTTAAAGACAAAGAGAGAATATTAAAAGCAGCAAGAGAAAAGCAGTTAGTTACCTACAAGGGAATGCCCATACGACCGTCAGCTGATTTCTCAACAGAAACTATACAAGCAAGAAGGGAGTGGCAAGAAATATTCAAAGTGACGACTAGCGAGGACCTACAATCAAGATCACTCTCCTCAGCAAAGCTATCATTTAGAATTGAAGGTCAGATAAAGAGCTTCATAGACAAGAAAAAGTTAAAAGAGTTCATGTTATATGAAATATTGAAGGGTATTCTTTAAGAAAGGGAAGAAGAAGAAAAGGATAAAAAATATGAACAACAAAATGGCAACAAATACATACCTATCAATAATTGAATCTAAAAATGAAAATAAATGAATAAGAAATTTAATGAACAGAATAAACATGAATAAAATATAACCAGAGACATGGGAATGAAACATTCTCAGAGGGAATGGGGGTGGGGGAATGGGAAGAGATTAAGCCAAGATCTTAAATGCAAACTAGAAGCCCGGTGCACAAAATTCATACAAAATTAGGCCTGGCCAATGATCAGGGCCGATCTGTGGGACAACTAATGGGGCAATTGCTAATTGCTCTGCTCGCTAATTGCCCCACTGGTTGTGCCATAGACTGCAACTGCCAGGATGATAGGGGGCCCCTGCTCACACCTGCCTTGGCCTGGTGCTGTCTGCTGACCAGCCCCAGTCCCTGCCTCTGCCACTGGTCACTGTCATTGGGGTGACCAGCAGATTGTTCGGGGGCCCCCTCTTGAACCTGCTTTGGCATGGCACCACCAGCCCACCTGCTCCATGATCCCTCTGTGGTCCAGCTCTAGCCAGGGCTCATTGCTACATGCTAGTGCTGCATCATCAACACCCACATGTTCTGTGCCACCACTTGGTGGTCAGTGCACATCTAACTCCAGGTCATTGGAATCCCTGCCCGTGGGGACAATTTGCATATTAGCCTTTCATTATATGAATATATGCATTACCTATGGACACAGACAATGAGTGGTGAAGGACTGGGACAGGGCGGGAACTGGGTGAATGGGGGCAATGAAGGGAAAAAGAGGGACATTTGTCATAATCACAACAATAAATATTTTTTTTTAAAGAAAAGAGTTGAGCAAACAGAAAAGTGATATTTTTTTCTTAGACACAACCTTTGGGCGAGCAACCTGCTAGCCCAAAATGTGGAGGAGAATCAAGTGAACACAAAGAATCACAGCAGAGATGCGAATAAGGCAGAAGCTGCTGGAGCCAATTATTAGCATGGACACTTAAAGGATGGTTTTGATGAATTCCTTGAAGGTAGGTGTGGAGTAGGCTGAGGGCTGAAAACACCTGGGGGACCAATCTTAGGGGAAGTGTACATTTTCTTGGGTTTTGCCTCGAGGAAGCCCACTAGTTCCTCACAGTAAAGATCAGAGAAAAATTCTCTCATGTTTCCTCTAGGACAGTGGTTCTCAACCTTTCTAATGCCAAGACCCTTGAATACAGTTCCTCATGTTGTGGTGACCCCCAACAATAAAATTATTTTTCTTGCTACTTCATAACTGTAATGTTGCTACTGTTATGAATCATAATGGGGCACTGGTAGCTGTCATCAAGTGGTTACTTAAAATTCTTTGCTCTCATGCTGCCATCTTGCCTGGTGCTCACACCCACTGCCAGCACTGGAGCTGCCACTTGCACTCACTGCTGCAGGTGCCCAGCACTGACCCTGATTGCTCTGCACTATCAGTGGATGCAAGTGGTAGCTGCTGGCCCTAATCGCCCTTCAGGTCTTCTCCACCTACCCTTGCTCCTGAGGGGTGATCAGGGCCAGCAGCCACCTCTCCCACCTGCTATTGGCGATGGCCCCGCTCACACTCATGCCAGAACTGGCCCCACTCACACCTGCTGCTGACACTGGCCCCATCACTCCACACCATCAGCCGATGTGAGCCAAGAGCCAGCACCGTCAACATGTGGGAGCAGCTGTGGGAGTGGAGGTTCTGGCAGACAGGGGACTAAGGGCAGCAGCAGGAGGGCCCAGGCAGGGGTGCGGAGGGCGGAGGGTGGGGTGAGACTTGTCTCTGTGCCCACTACACCCTGGCAAACCACAGTTCCTTTCAAGGTGCATGAATTCGTGCATTGGGTCCCTAATAGATATAGGACAGAAATAATCTATTGGTTGTTATCATATATGTGTAAGTGAAATCAAATGACAGGATGGACAGGAGAGAGGAAGTGGCAACACTCTGTAATAGGTATATGCTCTGCCAATGAAGCTGTAAACTTAAATGTAAATATATATTACAAATTCTAGGGAAACCAATAACATTTTTAAAGAAGCATAATTGATGTCCTCACAGTGGAGAGAATATAGAATCATATATGATCTTTATTAAAACCAGAAAAGGCAGAAAAACTGAGGAAGATTTAAAAAGAAACAGCAAGTACAATGAACATATAACAGTTGCAAAGATGGTATAGTAATTCAACTATATCAATAATTACTTTAAATGAACAAAATAGATTTAAAAAGAAAACAAAACTCAATGTTATCTCTAAGAAACCCACTATAAATATAAGACACAGCTAGATTAAAAATGAAAGGATGGAGAGATATAAAACATGCTAACACTAAAAGAAAACTGGAGTAGCTATTTTTATTTCAGATCAATCAGACTTCAGAACACAAAAAAATTACCAGGACTTAAAGAAGGGCATTATATAATGATAAAGAGACCAATTCTCCAAGAAGATATAAAAATTCTTACTGTATATGCAGCCAACAACAGAGTATGGAATACACGAGGCAAAATTTGATAGAACTACAGGAGAAAGAGACAAATCCATTGTTATATTTAGAGACTTCAATACCCCTCTTTCAGTAATTGATAGATTGAGAAGGCAAAAATTCAGTAACAACATAGTTAAACTGAATAGTTCCATCAATCAACTAGATCTAATGGACACTCATAGAGTATTTCATTCAAAAACGATAGTACACATATTCTTCTCAAATTCATATGGCACATTTTTTGACAGACCACATTCTGGTAATGCCAATGATATTTTTGTTTTTAAATATATTTTGATTTTTTACAGAGAGGAAGGGAGAGGAATAGAGAGTTAGAAACATCAATGAGAGAGAAACATCGATCAGCTGCCCCCTGCATTCACCCCACTGGGGATGTGCCCACAATAAACGTACATGCCCTTGACCGGAACTGAACCTGAGACCCTTCAGTCCATAGGCTGATGCTCTATCCACTGAGCCAAACC
>PVJN01008505.1:8101-64906 GCA_004026805.1 Lasiurus borealis | reverse complement strand
ATTTAAAAAATGATTGCTAGACTAACTGGTTATTGTACTATGATTAAAAATCCAATCTAAAGTGTGATTATTGTGGATTTAAATTTGAATTTCATTATCTCTGTTCTAATTTCATTCAAAGGTTACCTTCTTAAGCTTGTAGCAATTTTGCTGGATGTTATTTAACATTTTCCTAGGGTTATAGTCATATTTACCAACCCCAAAAGAAAAAAAAAAACACACACATTTCAGATCAGTAGAAGTTTTAGAATCTGTGTTGGTGTCTAGTGGTTAGGATATGGGCCTTGGTTATAAAGTCCAAAATAATTCAACCAGAGACACTCATCATGAGGCTAACTATCCCTTTATAATCAGGATTTCTTTGTTAGGCCATAATTTATACCTTTCATATGGATTTAAAAATAAATTTGAATCTGCTGTCTTTCTCAGAGGTGGTATACTCTTTAAGTTTTGATTAACCACCATGATATATCCCACTGTTCTGCCATCAGGATATATAGTCTTGGTGGGTTAAAATGATTGGAAATGTATGTCTACCTTATCAGGACCTCATTATAATTAATAGGGTCAGTTTGAGGTGAAAAGGACTTGAGTCGGCTTAGTTTCCCTTAGTCTTCAGAGCACAGCTAATTTTTCATCTTGGAGCACTCTGCCGGACCTCGTTTTTAATTAGTTATTGTGTATGATCATTGGTGCTAATGAAAAGCGGAAATCTCCTTCTACTTGGTTGTTAGGAATGACGGTTGGTGCTTAATTGCCCTTCCTGAAATAGTCTCTATCTATTTGGAGACCATTTTCCTTACATTGTTAGGGAGGAGGATATTTACATGCTTTTAAAAATGTGAGTATGTGTATGTACACAAATTCTGTCCCCAAATTGGATTTTGCACTCAGTTCCAATGTGGGAGCTATAGTTACCAAGCACTAACTGGGTGTCTTCAATTCTGATACTATCTACCTGAAGATAGCATCAGATTCCACAGGTTAAGGACTCAGTTCCACAAGATTGACCTTCAACACCCCCAGCCCCTTCACATACCATTTTCAAGCTCAGGTTATCATCTGTGCTTCTGAGCGACCACCTATAGGTGGGCGGTTCCAATAACCCCTTCCTTGGGTTTAAGTAGATAGAGCAACTCACAAAACTCAGAGAAACTTTTTACTTACTTAATTACTGTTTTTTTTTTTTTACAATAAAAAATATAAAACTCAGGAACAGCCAGATGAAAGAGATGCATAGGGCAAGGTATTGGGAAAGGGCATGAAGCTTTCATGCTTTTTCCAAATGTGCAACACTTCCAGCACCTCCACATGTTCACTAATTTGGACTCCACCTTTAAAAAAAGATATATATTTTATTGATTTTTTACAGAGAAGAAAGGAGAGGAATAGAGTTAGAAACATCTAACAGCTGCACCTGTACACCCCCTACTGGGGATGGGCCCACAACCAAGGTACATGCCCTTGACCGGAATCGAACCTGGGACCCTTCAGTCCACAGGCTGACATTGTATCCACTGAGCCAAATTGGTTAGGGCCCACCTTTTGGGCTTTTATGAAGGCTTTATTACATAGTCATGATTGATTAAAACATTGGCCATTGGTGATTGGTTCATACTCCAGCCCCTCTCCTCTCTTGGAAGGTCACTGGTGGAACTGAGAGTTTCAACCTTCTAATCACATGGTTAGTTCCCTTCTAATCACATGGTTAGCCCCCATCTTTATGTCCAACAGACTGATTACAACTAATGACATTGAAGTAGTAATAAATAAATTTCCAACAAACAAAAGTCCTGGACCAAATGGCTTCACAAGTGAATTTTTTTTCTTTTTTTTTTTTTTAATAAATCTTTATTGTTCGGATTATTACAATTGTTTCTCTTCCCCCAACCCCACATAGCTCCCCTCTACCAGGTTCCCATCCTACCCTCTGCCCTTACCGCCCCCACTGTCCTCATCCATAGATGTACAATTTTTGTCCAGTCTCTTCTCGCACCCTTACACCCCTTTCCCCCCTGAGAATTGTCAGTCTACTCCCTTTCTATCCCCCTGATTCTATTATATTTACCAGTTTATTCTGTTCATAACATTTTTTATTCACTTGATTTCTAGATTCACTTGTTGATAGATATATATTTGTTGTTCATAATTTTTATCTTTACCTTTTTCTTCTTTTTTCTCTTCTTAAAGAATACCTTTCAGCATTTCATATAATACTGGTTTGGCAGTAATGAACTCCTTTAGCTTTTTCTTATCTGTAAAGCTCTTTATCTGCCCTTCAATTCTGAATGATAGCTTTGCTGGGTAGAGTAATCTTGGTTTAGGTTCTTACTATTCATCATTTTGAATATTTCTTGTCACTTCCATCTGGCCTGCATAATTTCTGTTGAGAAATCAGCTGATAATCATGAGTGCTCCCTTGTAGGTAATGAACTGTTTTTCTCTTGCTGCTTTTAGTATTCTCCCTTTGTCTTTTGCTCTTGGCTTTTTAATTATGATGTGTCTTGGTATGGTCCCCTTTGGATTTCTTTTGTTCAGGGTTCTGTGCACTTCCTGTACTTGTAAATCGATTTTTTTTCAGCAGGTGGGGGAAGTTTTCTGTCATTATTTCTTCAAATAGGTTTTCAATATCTTGCTCTCTCTCTTCTTCTGCAACCCCCATAATTCTGATATTGGTACGCTTGAAGTTGTCCCAGAGGCTCCTTACATTATCTTTATATTTTTGGATTCTTTTTCCTTTTTGCTCTTCCAGTTGGGTGTTTTTTGCTTCTTTGTATTTCAAATCTTTGACTTGATTCTTGTGATCTTCTAGTCTGTTGTTGGATCTCTGTATATTATTCTTTATTTCAGTCAGTGTATGCTTAATTTCTAATTGGTTCTTTTTCATATCCTTAAAGGTCTCACTAAATTTATTGGCCTTTTCTAGAAAATTAAAAAAAACCTTAAAACCATGGTTTTGAACTCTATATCCAATAGTTTGCTTTCCTCCATCTTTTTTTATTTGTTACCTGTTTCTTTGTCTATGCATTTTGGTTGCTTCCCTGAGTTGAGAGTGTGGCTTTGTGTGCTAAGTGTCCTATAGGGCCCAGTGGTTCAGCCTTCCCAGTTACCTGAGGTGGACACTCTTGGTGCACCCCTTTGTGGGCTGTGTGAATAGTCTTGTTGTAGTTAAGCCTTGATTGTTGTTGGTATCACTGGGAGGAACTGATCTCTAGGCCAATTGGCTGTGAGGATCAGCTGTTTCTATGCTGGGAGAACTTCTGTGCTGGAGAAACCCTTATGAGACAAGACTTGCTTCAGTGGGGCTTTGGTGCTCACTTAGTCTGCCCCCCTGAGTGTGTACCTTATGGATCTGAGGAGGTGTAATCTGGATGGTCCTACTCTGTCCTCTGGGTACACTGGCTCTTGGATCTCCAAGGAGGTGATAATTTAGCCTCTGCCTGAGGCCACCCATCTGGAGCTACAGAGAGATATTCAGATTCCTCTTCTTTGGTTGGGTTTTGGAGGTAACCAGATGAGACCCAGCTGTGAAGCAATGCAAGCTGCTGCAGGGCCTTGGGCCTTCTTTTGGATGTTCTGGGTCTTACTGGCTCAGTTGTAGTTTGTTAGGTAAGTTTAGAATTCAAAGGACCAGGCCATTCATATGCAAAGGCTTCTATGCTCAGCTTGCATGGGGCGGAGTCTTAGGGTAGACCAAAAAGCAATGGCTTCCCATTGGGTCTCAGTGTCCCTTGGTAATTGCTGCAAGCACATCTGAGAGAGAGCCTTCCTCGAGTTTCACCCACTGTCAGACAGTTCAGTTCCTCCCCATGTGAGTCTGGGTCTTCAGAGTCTTGCCTGGAACTGGAGTTCAGAGCAGTTGGGAGCTTGTGTTTCCCTGGGGATTGAGAAAGCCAGCCGCGTACTCAATTGCCAGCCCTCTTTGTGAGCATGCTTCTGTACCTCTGCCTTTATTTCCGCAGCTCCTCTGAGTCTCAATGTGCTTTTCTCTTCTCTCCTAGTTGTAGCATTTCCACTCAGCCAGCCTTCCTGTGGTTCTGGATGATGTCCGTTTTGTCTTTTAGTTGTAGTTCAAAAATTATTGTGCGAGGCAGCAGTTTAGGTGTTTACCTATGCTGCCATCTTGCTTTTTCTGCCAGCAAGTGAATTTTACCAAACAATTGTGATAGCAGGGGTGGACCTAGAGGATATTGTGCTAAGAGAAATAAGTCAGTCAGAGGAAGACAAATACCATATAATTTCACTTATATGTGGAATCTAAACAATAATATAAATGAATAGGCAACACAGAAACAGAATCATAGATACAAAGAACAGACTGATGGTAACCAGAAATAGGGTTTGGAGGACTGGGTGAAAATGGTGATGGGATTGAGAAGTACATATTGGTGGTTACAAAACAGTCATGGGGATGTAAGCTACAGCATAAAAAATATAGTCGTATTTTTTGTAATAACTATATATGTAATATTATAATAACTATGTATGGTGCCAGTTTGGTATTAGAAATATCAGGGGGAACACT
The DNA here is from genome assembly GCA_004026805.1 of Lasiurus borealis. NCBI lineage: Eukaryota > Metazoa > Chordata > Mammalia > Chiroptera > Vespertilionidae > Lasiurus > Lasiurus borealis. Next base: position 60,381 of record PVJN01008505.1, on the reverse strand, counting down.
TTTTAAAGTAAATGATTGTCTAACCATTATGTTGCACACCTGAAACTAATATAAGGTAATATTGAATATAAACTTTAATTAAAAAAAGAAAAAGAAAATGAATTAGCAAAAAAAAAAAAATTCATCTCTTTTCACAAAGCAGCATATTCATCAGGCAGGATTCATTCAATTTAGAAAAACACTTGATGCCAGATCAGAACTGCTGTATCACATACATACACACACATCTAAGTACACACGTACCTATAAAAAATAAATTACAATACCACATGTATATATGCTTTTTAACTCAAAAAGCAATAAAAACTATATATATTATATACTGCTACTTATTAAAATTGATAAAAAATAGTATGCTCCATTTATTCATGTTTTATATAATCACAATCTCCTATCAAACCTTTTGGAGGCTCACAACTTTTCAATTAACTGAGATTATTATTCCCATTCCAATTGGGCAAGGGGACACCTTTTAAGCTGACTTTGTGTGTGTGTGTGTGTGTGTGTGTGTGTGTTTGTGTGTGTGTATTTTACCATGTATACTTTCTAGAAGAAATATGTGATCTAGTCTCTCCTGATTTTTTTTCTATCCCAAGATGTAGTCTCTCGCTCTTTAAAGAGCAGTGTAAGGAGTTCTGGCTCCTTTTAGTAAATGAGAGCCCTGGAGAGCGGGGCTTTATGCATTTACTTGAGTGATGGTGGTAAGCGAACGCATTACCCCTCGGGCCATGTTGGTGGCAGGACTCAAAAAGCTGTGTGTTTATAAGCTTCTAAGTTCACATTGAATTTTCCCAATTCAGCATATGTTGTCCTACTTTATTTTTTATAATGTGATATTTCCAAGGCCATCAAGACTTCCTTTGCAATGAAAATGGCGTATTCGCATCTGCCATCTTGAGCCAGAAAGCCCTCTGTGCATGGTTTTGAATTTACATTGTCATCATTTTGAACAGAAAATCGCCTTTTTTTTTTTATGTCATTTAAACCTGTAAGATTTTTTTCATTTTTATTACAAATCCCCATAAACATGATTGTAATAGCTATAAAAAAAACAACTTCCACTGTTTAGAGGACCGTAAAGCAAACATTTCCCTTTCATTGAACATTCAGCTGTTACCTCTTATGATGATGATGATTATTTTTGCTCTGATAGATATGACATTGATGAATTTCTTTGTGGGTCAAGGTCTTTTGTATTGAGTATTGTTTATTGTTTCCCAAGGGAGGAATTCTTCCAATTTGAATTCCTGGATCGAAGGGTGTGAACGTTTTAAAGCATTCTCCACATGAAAACAAGGATGGTAAATATAATACCTAGTTCACAGGGATGCTGTGAGGATGAAATGAGTCAATGTGTGAAGCTCTTAGGATAGTTTCTGGCACAGAGTAAGTATTCGATCAATGTTGGCAATGTTTATTGTTGCTGAACCGCTTTCCACAGTGGTCCTACCCACTGCACCCCTGTGAGCGGCATTGGAGAGCGCCAGGGGGGCGGCTTTTGAGCTCGGAAGCTTTCCAGGAAGTCTGGGGTTTCGCTGTGAACAAACACTTCCCCAGCTGGCCAGCGAAGATAGCTGCTGGTGTGCTGGCTGCTCACCAAGAGGGGCCGAGAGTTCCCATTTGAAACCGCCGGAGTCTGACTTGCCCTGTGCTCCCTGTAATGATGGGTAATGATAGAAGTCATCCCCAGGGCCACAGACATGCATGGCTGGAAGCGGCATACGGAGGGCTTGGTTTCCTGAATTTCCAGGCAGCCGAAGCTGCTAGAGGCTGTGTGCTCCTCTAGGCAGCTCTCCGCTTCCCTGGCAGAGATTCCTCCCAGACAGCCTGAAAAAAGGAGGGAGAATGTATCTCAGCTCTCCAGGCCCCGGCTGTCCTAAGGGAGGTAGGAAGTTAAAAACAATGAGCAAGGCCAGTGCCTACCCGCAAGACTTTATGATTCTGTAGACGTCATAGTACAGAGAGGATGGGGTCCTAGACCGTTTGGGCTCCGTCTAGATTCTCTTTGCAATCTGGTACACCCATCCCCCAGTGGCTGCAAGTGTTGTGGCTGCTGGAACCTTGCCTGGAGCCTTGTCCTTGGCCAATTCCATCCCAGGAGGTTACATTCCCCACCCGGCCCCCTTCCCAGGAGCAGCCAATGGCTGGCTGATACAGCATCAGGGACAGGACTCTGTGGTGTGATTTATGCTTCAGAGTACATCCTGCTCCCCCACCCACTCAGCCCAAGGTTGGACTTGGTTGGATACCACATTCCTGCTTAGCAACCTTCCTTCCTTGCATCCATCCCCTCACCCCCATCCCAGCCTGCCCTGGATAAATTCAGTGTACCTGAAGCTCTCTGTTTTTAGGGAATCTGACCTGAGACTAGGAGATAAGATTGGCTAGCAAAGTAGACTGTTTGTCTCGGTTAAACACAGATATAAGGGGGAGATGTGGGTATGAGATGAGGGTACTTCCTGGAGGTGCTTATCTTTGAGTTAGGTGTCCATGTATAGAGGTACACGATATGTAATTATAGCACACAGTGAGTATATTTATTAAAATAAGATTTTATATAAGTGACAGTCTGACTGTTAGCTATGATGCACACTGACCACCAGGGGGCAGATGCCAATGCAGGAGTGGAAACCACAGACATGAAAACATGGAACAGAATGAAGAACCTCAGAGGGAAGGGGAGAGAGAGGAGGGTGGAAAGAGATTAATCAAAGATCTTTATATGCATACTAGAGGCACAGTGCACAGATTCGTGCATTGGTGGGGTCCCTTGGCCTACCCTGTGCCCTCTCTCAATCCAGGATCTCTCAGGGGATGTTGGAGAGCCAGTTTTGGCCCAATTTCCGCAGGCCAGGCTGAGGAACCCCACCGGTGCATGAATCTGTGCACCGGACCTCTAGCTTCATGTATTGTTGAGTCTTAGGAAGAAATCATAATGTAATGCTTTAGGGAGATGTGATGACTTAGAATAAATATTTTAAACTTTGAGTTCTCTGCTTAATGGTGCCTATACAGCACTCTGGTATTCTGGCTGATATCCTAGTACCAACTCTACAAATCCAGCTGTTATTCATATAACAGGTAGGCACTGAGCATTTACTGTGTGTTAGGCAGTACATAGTGCACTGATATGTAATTATAGCACACAGTGAGTATATTTATTAAAATAAGATAAGAAAAAGATCAAGTTGGTTCCCCTCTCTATTAATGGCGTCCTGGGTAAAACAGAGCTAAGGATATCTAGCGGTGTAGTCTTCTACTCCTGCTCCTCTCCCACACTCTCTGAAGCTTTTTCAGCTCCTGTGGCATAAAGAGGAACCGTGTTTAATGGCTTTATTTACCTGCTCTCCTATTATTAGGGAGGAGAAAAGCCCTCAGTGTGAGGATTTCTATAAAGACTTAACAATTTTATTATGACATAAAAGAGTCATTGTGTTTCATCAAAGTCCTCCTGCCTCTGTTATCTACACTTTAGAAGAGGGAATCAAAACTCTAGAACTTCATGCTGTTCTCTCTCCAATGGAAGAGCCATGAGAAATATTTTAAAATAAGTTGCACGGTGTTTGATGGATAATAAATCCAGAGCTCTGAGATGTATAAAGTATACAATTCAATAGAATCTGTTTTTTTCAAAAGCGCCTGTAAGAAACACACATACCAGACAATAGTGGTCTCACACACAGTTGAAAATTTGCTTTATATTTAGAGGAGGAAATCAATATTTCCCAGGAACTGAAGGTCTTCCCTCCCAGGGCATTGAAAAGGGACAGTGGTAAGTGAGCTCTGGCAGTTACAAAGTATATCTGCTCTAAAATTATTTAAGAAAGAAAATGTTAAGCCATATGTAATTGATAGATTTTATAGGTATAACTCATAGAGCACAATAAAAAACAACTTTACTATGTTCACTCTCCTACCCTCCCCCTCCTCCTTTGCTCCTGCATACACAAACACATGTACACAAACACACAGTCTCAGATCCAGTAGGTCTTCCCAGGCCCCTGGGTGTGGTCAGGCAGGTCCTGTAGCTTAGCTTCATGCTCTTAGGGTATTAAAAAAATGCACTTGATCTTTTAGTTCCTTAAGAAGTTTCAGTTCAGCAATGAATCTATCTTGTTCTATGGAATAGAAAGGGCTTGAACCTCAAAGTTAACTTTCCTCCCCTGCCCCAGCTCTGGCCTGGTAAGGATGGGTTCCCTACCAGCCTGTCCATTTTTCCACCTTTTTAATTACCCTTCCACTTCCCACTTGATCCCTAGCTAGCAAATCAGGAGGAGGTCGTGGTGGGGTAATAAAGGGCAAGAAAGGGTTTAGGAGACTGGCATTGGTTTCTACTGCCCTTGACATATGTTTGAAGCTGCCTTTCACTTGGGCTTAAGTGAACAATCACAGGTGGCCAATGGTGGGTTCTTCAGAGGCCCCCTATCCTGGGGTAGATAAGTTGTCTGCATTCTCAGCAAAGCAGAGGTTGCTTGTTCATCTGTTAGCCTTTTGTCTCTCCCTTTTTATTCCCAGGGACTACATGGTGGACTCTATTCCCTAATATCTTTCACCCCTTCAGGTAGCACTCTAAGCCAGGGTTTAGGAAAAAATAAAGTTCACTTCTCTCCCTTTTCCCTGTGGCTCATGTCTAGGACCCAAGAGACCTTCCTTTATGCACACTTGCCCTCTGCCTTTTGAGGATGGCTGGATGGATCCCATTGCAGATGGGTATCTCTGACCTGATACCTCAGGTTCATAGCCAAAGCCTCTGGATTCCTTAGTTATGAGGCTGACATTGGTCTCTGATCTCCCTAGATCTTTAAGAAACTCATCAATCTGTCATGGGGTAGCTAGGAGATAAGGGGGAAACAAGGGGATAAAAAATGTCATAATTTTCTGATGTTTTCTTTTTAAAATATATTTTTATTGATTTCAGAGAGAAAGAGAGAAACATCACTGATGAGAATCATTGATCAGCTGCCTCCTGCACACCCCACACTGGGGATAGAACCTGCAACCAGGGCATGTGCCTTGACCGGGAATTGAACCGTGACTTCCTAGTTCAAAGGTCGACACTCAATCACTGAACCATGCCAGCTGGGCATGATGATATTTTTACAAATAATTATTTCTCCAGTCTCCTATCTAACCAGCTGAATTCTTAGCCAAAGCATAAGTAGCTTAGGGTTCAGATCGACGTGAAAATGGCTCATCTCTAAAACCAAGTCTGATGGTAAGAAATGCAGAAATAGGCTCACTGATAACATGGGAATGGTAGGGCCCTAAAAGCATAGAAGCCAGATGGATTATGAGTGACAGGGTCAGAGGGGCAGCGAAGAGATCCTGATGCCCAGAGAGCTGTGCTTTGCTTTGGGGAACACAGAGTCCCTGGGGGTAAGTTAGATAGGATGCCAGCGAGTGTGCTACCCAGTGCACAAGGCTGTCAACGAAAGAAACCTGAGGAGGCTGAGGACAGGTGTCCCAATAAAGTCTTGATCATTTGACCGATGTTCAGATCTGTTCCAGTTTTCAGACTCAGAGCCCACGGACTGAAGAGGGGGCTGGGTCTGCAAAAGGAAGGACACTGCAGGCCATGGCAAGTACAGGGAAGAATGATGCCCCAGTCGTCTCCAGAGAGACCTCCGGTCATTTAGTCTGATAACTGTGCCCTGGGGGAAGTTGAATGCCAAACTTTTGAGGATCACTGGACACAGGGCTCACCTTGACCTTGATAGCAAGAGACCATGTATCTAAATTGATAGAGTAGAGGCATATGGGATTCAGGTAATTAAAAATGTTTTGGCCAAAGTCCAGTTAACAGTGTGTCCATTTGGCCAATAAATCCATCTGATTGATTTGAAAGGTCAAATTGGAGATTACCGTACTTAGTAATTGTCACAATTAGCCTAGGGCAGTGGTCAGCAAAGTCATTAGTCAACAGAGGCAAATATCAATAGTAGAACGATTGAAATTTCTTTGGAGAGCCAAATTTTTTAAACGTAAACTTCTTCTAATGCCACTTCTTCAAAATAGACTCACTCAGGCCGTGGTATTTTGTGGAAGAGCCACACTCAAGGGGCCAAAGAGCTGCATGTGGCTCTCGAGCCGCAGTTTGCCAACCACTGGCCTAGGTGATTAGTTCTATTATAGTTCAGAAGGCTAAATGGAAGCTTTAAGACTGCAAACCCACTCCCACCCCCAGCCCAAAACAGAGCCAATCAAAGATAAAATTGTATTCCTGTACAGTGAGGAGGGTGGCTGACACTGGTGCCACTTTTCTGCATCTAAATGCTGCTAGAGTGGTGGTCCTCATAAAATCTCCAACTAGTTCCCCAGTCTAACTCCTGAAGAAACCCGATATGCCCTGGAGGTTTAAAAAAGATCTTCACAAAGTGGACCACTTACAAGCCCTGACTGTGGTTGCTGTTCCAGATGTGGTATCTCCTCTAGAGCAGATTGACGTGACCTCGGCATGGGGCCACTGAGGGAAATGGCAAATACATCCTTTTCCTATTCCAGTCCAAAAAGAGAATCAAAACAGTTCATATTTACAAGCTGTGGTCGGCAATAGACCGTTACAGTTTTGCCCGAGAGCTGTGTTAAAACGGTCCTGCCCTCTGAAGGGATTTGGACCATCTGGCCATCACATTAATTTACTGCATTGATTTTATTATGCTAATCAAGCCCAATGAATAAGAAGTGACTAAAATGCTGGCGGCTTGGGTAAGACTCATAGTTTCCACCGAATGGGTGATCATCGCTATATAAGATTCAGGGACCTGAATATGAATAAAATATTTAGGGGGTCCAATGGTAAGGGCACCCACACCATCCCCTCCAAAGTAAAGGAAAAATTATTATATTTTGTACTTTCCACCCCCTAAAAAGAAAATTGAATGTCTGGTAGGTCTCTTTCAGTTCTGAAACTACCTATCCCATAGCTGAGAATATTGCTCCAGCCCATTACCAAATGATTCAGAAGGCTGCCATTAATTAAACAGATGCTCAAGGAACTCATTTGCGTGGGGCTTAGAGCAGTACCCACAGAGCTCTGGAGTGGGACCAGGCTAGAGGGCAAGCAACGTGCTATTTGGACCATACAGCATGGAGGACTGTCACAAACACTGTGGCTGTGAGAATAGTCTTTTCTTTAAGTCACTTGATGTCCTGATCTCCAGATAACATCAGGGGTACTTGATCGAGGGTGCGACCCTGGATGGTCACTTGGCCCTCTAGCTTCCTGACCCCAAGTAACAACAATGAGCCAACACAGGTGACTATCCTGTGTTGTCAACTTAGCTTTTTTTACTTGTGGGTTTAAACCAAATTACACACATCAGAACACACACACAAATATTGGGGGTTAAAGAACCATAAGGCCAAGAGTCTCAAGTGTCCTCTTGGGCCTCTTTGCAGAGCAGTGGTTACTGGTCATTAGAAATTATAGAAGTCTCAGTGTCCAGGAGTCAGAATCTTGCAAGGAAGATGGCTGAACTAGCTGGAGACAGCATGGCCCCAGAATAATCAATGGCCACCAAGCCAGACACACGAGCTGTCAGCACTGTTCATTCAGGGCGAATAGCAAGTGTTCTCAGTTTCACTTTTATCCTGTGGATGCATCTCCCTTCATCTGCATTGTTAGATTAGCCCTCAAAGTCCAAATCAAAATAGTTGGCAATGTCCAGGAAGATGCTTGGTCATGGGTATCTCTTGAACCGGTGTGTCGCCTCTCTTTGACTGGCAGCCCAGGACTTGGCTATTAGCCCAGACTTATATATGTGTAGATGATAAGGTTCAAGCGCAAGTTAGAGTGAGTTATACTAACTCTGCTCTTTACAAGGACCATAGGGTTTTAGAGGTATCAGCAGTGGAGAGCCATGCCTTATGGAGCTTATATCAAGCCTCAGTGGGAAAAGCACAATACAGGCTCTGTGAGGTTCTGGAACAAGAATGCTATACCATTATACACCTTTTGAAAAACAACTCCTGCCGCATTACTGGGGCCCCGTAAGTATGGAGCTCCATGGGTTACCAGAATATCATGTGTCCAGTTCTGCCCATCAGTAGCCGTCATAGTCCCCAAATAATAATGTTGAGAGTGACCAGCAATGCAACACAAGATGGAAGGGATCTAGCTGGAATTGAGCACAAGGAGGACTAGAGGGAACAGTGAGGTTCATAAGCAGGTGGCCCAAATATCTGTGTCATTCATGAGGGCCCCTTCCTCAGCTGCATGAGGCATCCTTTATGACTAAGCTGTGAAAGAGGGAAAAAAGGCAAACTCGGTTTATAGAAGGGTTGACATGGTATGTGACAGCTCAAAACTGGGATTGGATAGTGACAAAGACTGATCCTCTCAATGGGTGCAGCTCTGGCAGTGTATCTGATCGCCTATTTGGTGTGTAAGGAGAAGAGGCCAAAGGTTAAAAAATATATATGAATTTATGGGCAATAACAAGTGGCCCCATGCCCATGGGGTGGAGGGTTATATATTTTCCTTGGTGTCTGTCTTTACTCCTTCCTTCTTTCTTGCTCCTTTTCCCGTTTCATTAGTATAGTACTTGGAGCATATAAGTCCTCTTTTATTCAAACATCTATTCATGCTTATTTTTTTGCCAGGCATTGTTCTAAGTGCTGTGATAAATACTAAAAGAGAAACATAAGCCATCGTTTCCTCCCTCCCTCCCTCCCTCCCTCCCTCCCTCCCTCTCTCCCTTCCTTCCTTCCTTCCTTCCTTCCTTCCTTCCTTCCTTCCTTCCTTCCTTCCTTCCTTCCTTCCTTCCTTCATTTTTGCTCATCTTTCTCTTTACTCACTCACTCACTGGTCACTTGGAGTCATGGAAATCTCAGTGTTCAGGGGTCCAAGGCTTTCCATGCATGTGGCACTGTCCTAAGTGCTTCACATGTGCATGATCTCCTTGAGTCCTCAGAGAAAACGCAGGAAGAATTGGTGGTGCTGTGAGTTAAATTTTAGTTAACCAGATGCTCAAATAACTCATCTAAGATTTTGTAGACAGGAAGTGGGCAGATGCATTGTTTTGACAAAAGACTTAATGCCATTATCCTATGAGGTTTAACATCTGAAATGAGGTCAGCCAAAAACACTGTTAACATCAATAAGTTTTACTTTCTTACTTAAATTCTTTTTATTCATTTTAATGTTGATGTGGGTCAAATGCTTGAAATTGCATTTAAATTCTCTGTTGTCCTGAGGGCTCATCATGCTGTCGTATCCTCCACTGGTCATTTCTTACATCAGACTCTCCCTAAAAGATGGTCCAAATGGATTCTTTTTAAACACTGCAACCTGATGTTTTCCCATTTTTTTTTATAAGAAAGACAAAAACTCTTTAATCTTTCAATTGTGTTTAATATACAATATTATATCAGTTTTAGGTGTACAGCATAGTAATTAGATATTTATATAACTTAAAAAACGATCACTCGGTAAGTCTAAAAGTCTTTTTAAAATCCTCCTTCTAACAAATTCCTGGGAAAATAGCAGTATAGCAGCCACTTAGCAGTGTGATTGACACGTGGAGAGAGGTCAAATTGCTTGCCCAAGGTAATTCTGCAGGCGAGGGATGATGCCAATAGATGACCTGTAAATCCACTCTGTGCCCTTTGCTGTAACCACTGGATCAATGAGTCAACCTAGAATCAGGGGCACCTGTGCACAGCTCAGGGTGGCAAGTACATTGTATACTGTTGGAATTTAAGGCACTAACCATGTGACCTGCAGGTTCTCTGTATTGCCTCTACATGGTGGTAACTTGGCATTTTTGCTTAGTTTTATTTTCTTACTTGTATCTTGTTTATTCATTTTAATGTTGTCTCCATCATCTTGATAATAATACAGTATTGGACAACTCAAAGGAATAGCACTGATAGTAAAATATGAACAGAAGTTTTACTGAAAGTGCCTTAAAGCAACCTATGATGTGCTCCTTGTGACACAAATCTCAGCAGTTGTGAGAATTTACTTAAAATGAAATGATTTTGCACAATTAGTTGACCACAAAAATTACCTACTACATTGGCACATGTTAAGAGATGACTTTATAAGCTGGGGGATATCCGTCGCTCAGCAATTAGACAACGAATTAACAGGTGCATGCTCCAATGTCTAAAATCTCCTCCCATTCGGAAATAGACTGACAGCCATGGAAAGTCGTAAGGGTTCTCTGAAGGTATATGACATAAAGACGTGGTCATTTGCTTTCTTCCTTTTTAAAGTTCTCAGGCTTAGAGCCAGGATTAGGGTAAGTTGGGTGAGGTAATTGCCTCAGGAACAAAGTGGAAGAAGATGCCAAAAAAACTTAGGAATCAAGATAAATAATATCTTAATATAAAATGAAAAAATAAAAATTATGGCAAAAATCCTTGATAAGCAAAATGTGAACATTTAAAATAAAGTCAGGATTTGATCCTGATTTGTATGAGTCATCTCAGTTGCCTCCCGTGATCTTGGCCTGTCTGCTTATCAGAATACTTAACTGTATTCCACCTAGACTTTCAGCCACACATGGAGGAAGCCATCTTTGCCTTTCTCACCATGGTATTTTCAGGCATGGCATCCTGGACATGTTCAGTATGTCTTTCTTCCATCAGTGGATGAAAAATATTGCTCCATGGAAGGAGTACTGGGCTGTGATTCTTGACACAGGTAGACCATGCCACATACTCACTATATGGTCTTAATTAAGTCATTTCTCTATAGACATCATCTTAGAAAAGATGGAATTGAACAATATGAGTCTTGTGGGTCTCTCCTGCATTAATCTTCTAAGATTTTTTTTTAAATTAAATCTTGATTATTCAGATTATTACATTTGTTTCTCTTTTTTCCCCTCCATAGCTCCCCTCCACCCTGCTCCTGCCCTTCCCTCTACCCTTCCCTCCCTCCCGTTGACCTCATCCTCATCCATATGATTTTTGTCCAGTTTCTCCCTATACACCCCTCACCCCTTTCCCCCTGAGAATTATCAGTCCACTCCCTTTTTGTGCTCCTGATTCTATTATATTCAACAGTTTATTCTGTTGATCAATTTTTTAATTCACTTAATTTTTAGATTCACTTGTTGATAGGTATGTATTTGTTGTTCATAATTTGTTGTCTTTTACCTTTTTCTTCTTCCTCTTCTAAAAGAGTACCTTTCAGCATTTCATATGACACTGGTTGGGAGTTGATGAACTCCTTTAGCTTTTTCTTATCTGTGAAGCTCTTTATCTGCCCTTCAATTCTGAATGATAGCTTTGCTGGATAGAGTATTCTTGGTTGTAGGTTCTTGCTATTCATCACGTTGAATATTTCTTGCCACTCCTGTCTGGCCTGCATCGTTTCTGTTGAGAAATCAGCTGAAAGTCGTATGGGTGCTCCCTTGTAGGTAATAAACTGTTTTTCTCTTGCTGCTTTTAATATTCACTCTTTGTCTTTTGCTTTTGGTATTTTAATTATGATGTGTCTTGGTGTGGTCCTCTTTAGATTCCTTTTATATGGGGTTCTGTGTGCTTCCTGGACTTGTAAGTCTATTTCTTTTACCAGATGTGGGAAGTTTTCAGTCATTATTTCTTTAAATAGGTTTTCAGTATCTTGCTCTCTCTCTTCTGCCACCCCCACAATTCTGATGTTGGTATGCTTGAAATTGTCCCAGAGGCTCCTTACATTATCTTCATATTTTTGGATTCTTTCTCTTCTTGCTTTTCCAGTTGAGTGTTTTCTGCTTCTTTATATTTTAAATTTTTGACTTGATTCTTGCCTTCCTCTAGTCTGCTGTTAGGTCTCTGTATAATATTTTTTATTTCAGTCAGTATATGTTTAATTTCTAGTTGGTTCTTTTCTATATCTAGTTGGTTCTTTTTCATCTCCTCTTGAGTCTCGCTAACTTCATCCAACTTTTCTAGGATATTCTTGTAAAACCTTATAAGCATGGTTTTGAACTCTATATCCAGTCATTTATTTTCCTCCATTTCTTTTGGTTGTGATCCCTTCCCTTGTCTCAGCATTTTCACTATGCCAGGAGAACTTCTGTGTTGGATTCAGCCTTATGATACCAGACTTGCAAAACTGCAAAAGCCTCTCTGTTGAGCTTGGGATGGGTGGAGTCTCAGGGCTTAAGGGACCGCCTTGCTTTCCAGTCGGCCCTGCCCTCCACGGCCCCCAAGTCTCACCTTTGTGTGTACTTGCTCTCTCTCACAGTGCCTCTAGACTGCTGCCTTTCCCGCTCCCCTGCGCTCTGGGACTATATGAATTTGGGTCCCCAGGACTTCACCTGAATCTGGGGTTTAGTGGAGTTATAAGTGGCGCAGTTGGGATGCTTTGTCTCCTGCCCTCTTGTGAAAGCCAGCAGCACAATCAGCAGTTAGTCTTCTGTGCGCAGTGCTGTGTGTGCTGCTGGACTTCTGCCCTCCTGCGACTCTCCCAAATTTCCATGCACTTCTCCCTTTTCACAGTCCAAACTCCCCTGTATGAGTTTCGGCTGGACCTGGGCTTTAATGTCGTAGGATAAGGGGTTCAATGCCGTTGGGAGTCTCCCACCAGAGAAAGCCAGCCAGGCTCTCTGGTACCCGCTCTCTCCATGTGCGTATCTCCGTACCTCAGCTTTTTGCAGCTCCTCTGGGTCTCTGTGAGTCCCTCTCTTTCCTTCTAGTTGTAGAATTTCCACTCAGCCAGTTTTCCTGTGGTTCTGGATGATGTCCGTTCTGTCTGTTAGTTGTAGTTTTGAAATTGTTTTGTGAGGCAGCAGTGTAGGTGTTTACTTATGCCGCCATCTTGGTTACCCCTCCTAAGATTCTTAACTGGTATTAGGGCAAGCTATTATCAGGAGGATTCATCCACCCAATCATCCAGCAAAATTTATCACATACCACAACGTGCCAAGCAGTGGGCTGATTGCTAGAGAAGGAAGATCAGAAGCAAGGGTCCCTTCTCTGCCCTCAGTGAGCTCACAGTGCAGCAGGAAGGCAGACATGTGGCACCCTCGGGGGACATGAAGAGGTTTGCTCTGGCAGAGTCTAACAGAGTGCAGAAGGAACATTAAGGAGGAGTGGCTAAGCCTTCTGGGGACATTTCCTGTTTTTGAAGAAAATTTGACGAGTGACAGGATGAGTAGCAGTTTGCCAGCCAGCAATGAAGGGGTGGAGCCTTTTCAGCTTAGGGAGAAGCATGTGTGAGCCTGGGTGTGTTCTCCCCCTTTCCCAGAGACTAGCATATGGAAGGCAATGCATGCTAAGAATAGAAAGGCCTTTTAAAGTTAAACTCAAGCGTAAAGGAGGAGACAGTGATTCTTTAGTAAGTAGCGGAGTTATACTACCTGGTGTTAATCTTTGCAGTATAAAGTTTTGATTATCTTTAAAACAATTCATCCTGAGGGAAGCACCTTCTTGTCTTGAGGATCTCTGTGCCCCCTCTTTGTTCTCATCACCTGACACCTTACCCCCGGTCAGCTGGTGTGGCTCAGCTGTTGAGTGTTGATCCAGGAACCAAGAGGTTGTTGGTTCAAGTCCGGTCAGAGTGCATGCTGGGATTGCGAGCTGTGATTGATGATATTCCTCTCTCATTGATGTTTCTGTTTCTCTCTTCCTTCCCTCCCCTCTAAAAATCAATAAAAATATATCTTAAAATAAAAAAATAAAACCTTTCCCCTCTCAGTGGAGAGAATGATGGCCATTGTGGCTGGAGGTGGAACATAAGAAAAAGCAGAACTTGGACAAGGTAAGGGTGTGTGTGTGTGTGTGTGTGTGTGTGTGTGTGTTTGTGTGTATGGGTTCATACATTATAAAGTGTCATGAGAAAGTATAGCTTGCATGATTAGAGAGGTACTAGGTAGAATAAATGAATTTATTCACAATGAAAAGGAGTATCACCATTGTTTGGAGAAAGGGGGCAGCAGGCTATGAGAAGTGATCTGATTGGCTCCAAGAGCCAAAAGTATGGGTACAGCTAGTCAGACAAATGATTAGATGGAGGAGGGTTATAAACATATTTCTTTATACTGGAGAAGTTCCCTTGATGGTGGTTAAATTTTATGGTATATAAGCCTTTTTATTTATTATCTTAATAGTTCATCAGCAGACAGCCCTTGTAGTAGCGCACTAGAATGAGAGGCCAAAAGTAGAAAAAGGAGGGGGGAGGGGATGTGAACACCGTCAGACTGGCTTGTTAATGACTGTGATCCAGGATGATCCCCTTTGAGCAGTTAACCAGCTTACAAATTCACATCTTAGTGAAAAGGAAAAATAAAACTGAGCCCCAGGCCAAAAAGAAACTCCCTTCCAGGGTTCCTGAATTTGATACCTTCATTCCAGGATTTCTCTCTGGGCAACTACTCTCCTTGGACAGCTGATGTTGAGTTGAAAAATAAGGTCTCCATCCATTTAGAGTGGGGGTTGGGAAGCTTTTTCCTACCAAGGGCCATTTGGATATTTATAACATCACTTGCAGGCCATACAAAATTCTCAACTTAAAAATTAGCCTGCCCTAACCAGCTTGGCTCAGTGGATGGAGCATCGGTCTGTGGACTGAAAGGTCCCAGATTCAGTTCTGGTCAGGGGCATGTACCTTGATTGCAGGCACATCCCCAGGAGGCAGTTGATCGATGTTTCTCTCTCAGATATTTCCAACTCTCTATCCCTCTCCCTTCCTCTCTGTAAAAAAATCAATAAAATATATTAAAAACAATAGCCTGCTATATTTGATCAAACATTTAATTAACTCACAATGCCTTGGCAGGGCCAGTGAAATGTTTTTTGTGGGCCATAGATGGCGTGTGGGCCAGATGTTCCCCACCCCTGATTTAGAGTCTTCACTGTCTGACATTTATATCGGAATGCCTCCATTTTTTTTTCTGAGAGTATTTGCAGCTGATGAGTTTTGGTGACTGTGATCTGAACCTTCACAGGCCAAAGAGGAAGTCCACAGAAGCAGATATTCACTCCCTGTCTCCCTCTTTTGGTTTCACAAAGGAAACATCCTTTGCTAAATGTTTGGAGATCATCAGATTGCTTTCTGCTTTCTCCCGGAGCCCACCGAGTAGCTGGGCAATTCAGGCGCCATTGTTTAGATCATCTCCTGGTCTCAGGTAATATCTCTTCCCTTTTGTCCTGCCTTTTTCAGCAATGATAATGAGTCTGGCTCCGTGCTGGGTAAACACATCCTGTAATAGCGTTTATACCCCACTACAAATTGTATTGGCTCAAATACAAAGCCACATTAAATATATACCTCTTCCTCCTGTCTTGAAGGGAAAATTATAATGTACTAAATCAAAGAGGACAAAGAGGCTTTATCTTAGGGGCCGACGGTAATGAACTGCTGCTTGAATTTTTCTTCTAAATACAAATGGATGATACTGTACCCATTTTCTAAGTTATCAGATTGATAGTGAAGTGGTTCTTCCCACCACCTTTAAACTCTGCAAACACATTTTCTTTGCCTCACCTTTTTTTTGACCCAAGAGCCTAATTAGTGCAATGGCTCTGTTTTTAGCCGTTCTGCTACTTAGCGAGTTCCAAATGGGAATCATACCTCTTGGTTTCTATGTCTGGTTCTGTAACTCAAGCTGAAAAAGACCTTGCCCTTGACACACTTACATTTTTTTCTTCTGGAAGCTATGCGTGGTGACAGTCCATGTATGGAGGATGACTAAGTGGCCAAGAACAAATCTTTATGTCAAGAGGATCCCTGTTGGGAGACCACAACATTAAACATTTTCTGCCATCCCCTTCAATATATCTGAATTCTTTTTTTGTTATCGAATTTAACAAGTCATGCATTTCAAATAATACAATGCACACCAAAGCCTTTAAAAAATATTTTCCCTTTTGCTCTGGAAATCAGAATGCAGGATTTATTCAATCCCTCTTTGGGATACTGATCCTTTCCAGCTAGCATGGTAGGTAGACAATTTGTCTGAGTTCTTGGATGAACCATCAGAGATGCTCAACACCTATTTTTTTAAGACACCGATGCTTCAGATATTGCAAGGCAGTTTGAGAGGTCACCTGGACTAACCTCCCCTCCTCCTCCTCCTTCACCTTCAGCGTCATTTAATAGCAAAACTAATTTACTCATGAACGGAGAAGTAAATGCAAAGTGAAACAATCTTCAAGGTGCCAGGTGTGAGTTGGGGGAATCCGTCTGTTCGTTTTGCTAATGTAATTTCCCCGATTCGCACGGTTCTCCAGCAGCATTTGGACGTTGAATAAAGGCCCATTTTCCAGCTGAGTTAACAGGCCCCAGGAGGTCAGTTTCGTAGTCTGAGCAGTGACAGAGAGGGTCTCCCTGGATCGCTCTGTTTGGAAATGTTAACCTGGGAGATGGCAGATCTGGGCTACCTGGTGCGTATGTGCACATCTGGCATATGCTCACCTGTTTCCAGTGCTACAAACTCCAAACTACGCTTCTTGATGCTCTGGGATCTGAGTTGCCATGCGTAAAGAGAGACAGAGCCTGGGAAAATCTGAGCAGAAATTTCATGTACAGTGGTACCTCGAGATACGAGTGCCCTAACATACGAGATTTTTGAGATACGAGCCGTCGAGTGAGCAATTTTTGCTTTGAAATACGAGAAACATTTGAGATAGGAGTAATCCCTCGATCGGCCGGCTGCACACGACCCACCAGTTTACCAAGACTTGAGCATCTCATAGTTTCCCATGCCTCAAGGTTACGGAATGAATTAAACTCGTATCTCGAGGTACCACTGTATTATGGAATTTGACCAACTTACATATGCCCTGAACAAGTAAAGAAATAGACTCCCAAACATCAGAAGCTCCATCCCTCACATTATAGTCTTCAGCTAAAAGATATCCCGTGCAAACAGGGATCCATCTCTAAGCAAGTATTGTTCGAAGGGCACTGGTGAAAATTTGGCCATGTTAAGATGACCTAATTAATGGCTAAGGGACCCCAAAATGCAAGACTTTTGTTTTGCCAATCTTTAACAAGTTCACTGTGGGGTTAATGAAGAGACTTCTACTGGAGGCAAAGAAAATGGAGATCAGAACCACTCCCATTGAAGCTGGTGCACTTCACCCCCATGGAGCAGGTTCTAGGCTTAGCCTGGCAAAGGCCTCCATCCCTTCTCTTTCCAGTCTTACCTGTTGGCATATCAAGTCAGGGAGAGACAGGAGGTTGGGAGCAAGATGGTTGGGATTGCTCCTAGCCTCATACTCTTCAAAGCGTGGTCCATAGAACAGCATCACCTGGGAAGTTTGCTAGAAAAGGCAGAATCTGGGGTCCTGCCCAAGACCCACGTAATTCAAATCTGTCTTTTAAACAAGATATTCATCGCTTTGTATGCATTTTCATATTGGAGAAGCTCTGTCCTAGTGGTTAGGTCTTGGGTCTGCTCACTCACTCCTGGGTCTACTTGTGACTTTCATAACACTGATCCTGCCTTATGCTGATCAGGGACCAATCTTTGTTCAGATCTGAGCAGTCAGGTTAGGACTTTCTACTATGGAGAAGAACTGAGGAGAAACAATAGGATGGATGAGACAGCTGAGACCTCCTCCCAGCTGCATGTGGAAAATGCTGGTTCTGAAAAAGTAAAATTGATTTCTTTACTGCAGGATTTTCTCAGCAAGTTTGTCTTAGTCTGCCCAGGCTACTAGAAGAAACACCGTAGAGTGGATGGCTTAAGCAACAGACATTTATTTTCTCATGGTTCTGGAGGCTGGAAGTCTAAGATCAGGGTGCCAGCATGGTTAGTTTTTGGTGAGAGCTCTCTTCCTGGTTTCTAGTTGACTACCTTCATGTTGGCGGTGGGAGTGAGGAGAGAGAGAGAGAGAGAGAGAGAGAGAGAGAGAGAGAGAGAGAGAGAGATATATCAAGCTCCCTGGTGTCCCTTCTTGTAAGAGCATTAATCCCATCATAAAGGCTCCACCCTCATGTCCTCATCTAACCCTAATTTCCACCTAAAGGTCCCTGTCTCTAAATACCATCATCATGTTTGGGGGTAAGACTTCAACATATAATTTTTTTTGAGGGGACACAGTTTAGTCCATAGCAATGCTAATGTGCATTGTGATTTTCATCTTTTTAAAATTTGTATTTATTTATTTACTATATGATAATTACTCTTATTGCTTGTAATATAAGCTTTTGTTGGTCTGTGTCCATTGGGCTATGCATATCCTATAGGTACCCTGTCTGTGTAAAAGTTTCGTGCATCAGGTCTCTAGTATGTATATAAATTCCCTGTTTAATCTCTCCCCCCAACCCCAACCTCCCACTCCTCCCTTCTCTTTGAAATTTGTCAGTCTCTTTCATGCTTCTATGTCTCTGGAACTATTTTGCTCATCAAAGTACAATCATATCATACTTATCTTTCTCCGACTGGCTTATCTCACTTCACATAATCCTCTCCAGATCCATCCACGATGCTGCCACAGCTTTTTTATCCACTTATCTACTGATGGGTACTTGGGCTGTTTCCAAATCTTACCTATCGTACTAAATTGTGCTGCTATGGACATAGGGGTGCATATGCTCTTTCTGATTGGTGTTTTGAGTTTCTTAGTATAAATTCCTAGAAGTAGGATCACTGGGTCAAAGGGGAGTTCCATTTTTAATTTTTGTGAGGAAACTCCACTGTTGTCCACAGTGGCTGCACCAGTCTGCATCCCCACCAGCAGTGTCCTAGGATTGCCTTTTCTCTACACCCCTACCAGCACAAACTGAAATGCTGGTATTAAGAGCTCACCATAATTCTTCTATAGGAAGCTTATGTGGGAATTCAAATTATATTTACAAAAAAAAATTCTGAAATACTCAATGGGAAATGTAAAACGATCCAAGCTTATTTGTTGAAATATTCTGATGGACTGAAGGGTTCACTCATTTTCCTAGCAATTGAATCATTCTGTTGGCTTGTGTTTGGGAAGGGTCTGCGAGATCAGCAGCTAGGGAATTGCACAGACCAGTGGTGGACAAATCACTTTCATGTCCAGCTGAACCCACCTTTCTCCCATACCTACACAGGGAATTGAATTTATGGACGTTCTCAAGGAGAATGTAGTAGGGTTCAATGCCCAGCAAGATTGCTGTTTTTCCTTTGTGTTTTCTGGTCTGAAGAGAGGAGGACCTTTGCTTTCCCACCTAACTCACTTTATTGGCCAATTCTTTGGCCTGAGGAGGAGAAAATTACAGCCTGAGAGGTGGCCTCTGATGGCATTTTCTTTCAGAGCGTCTCCAAGAGGAAGGAGGGTCAAGAAATTCAATAAGTTCACCAACATGGCTCTCCTCCAGACCCTTCCCGTTTTGAGGGACACACACCACTTCTGGAGACAAAATGATCCTCAAGTATCGAAGCATGTCATTTTCCCCCTTCCTTTCTTATCATGTAATCCTCTCTCCAGAAGTGTAGAACATCAATCATATAATTACCTCTTCATATTCTTGTTTCCATGAATTGAACTAAGTGTGGGATAAGACAGGGATTGGCAAGCTTTTCTGTGAAAGGCCAGATAGGAAACATTTTGGGCTTTGGTGGACCATGAAGTCCATCACAACTTCTCAGCTCTGCAACTATAACTGAGTGAGTGTGACTGTGCTCCAATAAACCTTATGGGCATGGAAATTTGATCATTTTTATGTGTGACAAAATATTCTTTTTTGGACTTTAAATGATACAACATATATGCGACATTTAACATAATATCTCCCACATGATATTAATATAATCAACAATAGCCATTATTAACATAATCAATAGTACTTGTGTTTTCTACTTATTCTTCTACTTCCTTTTACCTGGAGCATGTCAGTCACCGCTCTGAGTCTCAGTGATATTTTCAATGACGGGGTTTTCAAAACTATTGTCAACCCAAGACCTAATTACGTTTGTGATTCTTTCTGCTTATAACACAACTTCTTGCAACTGTAAATGTATTAAAGATGACTCGTATTTAAAAATGCATATCTTCCAAGAGTAGACTTAGGGTTTTTGGAAGACAGCTCTTTGTGAGAAACAGGGCAGAAGAGACATAAATTTTCATTCTTGTGATTTGTGTTTAACTGAGGCATCGACCCCCTTGCCTCTTTTCTTCCTGGGTCAGGTGGCAGTTAACATGAAACAAACTTTATTTGGTTTCCCAGGGGACAGTGCCATTATGTTAAACAGAATCTGGGTTCACGGAGCCCCTTGGTACCTCACCTATGATATCGTGATGTTTATGGAACTCAATTTAAAGAGCCCAGGTGCAAAAAGACCCACAAAACGAAACAAACAAACAAACAAAAAAGGCCTGGAAATGCAGATAGCGTATCTTCCCCAGCTAAGCGAACTGTGCCATCCAATTATTTCCAATTACAATTGCGTTTCCTTCTTCAATGTTTTCTATGCTGATACCCAAGTTGCTAATGAAGCAGGCCCCCGCTTTATGATCCCCATTGTTGCGACTTGCTGGGCTTAATTGCTTTGTCTCCATAACAGACAGACATTCTGAACAATTAGACAATAATAAGGAAGCAAGATGGGGAAATGGCTTAGATTCTTTCGTTTTAATTATGCTGAGAGGGCACCCCACGGTTCTGAATCAATGCTGAAGTGCTATTTTTGATAGCATTCAATAACATCCAACTAGGGCTCATAAATTTATATTTCTAGTACAAAAGAACCCCCTCCTCTATTTCAACCGATTGTTGCTTTTTTTTTTTTTGCAGAAAAGTAATACATTTGCACAATGCATGTTTCACCTTCAGTTTCCTTCACAAGAGTCCTGTTACTCTACATTGCTCCTGTTTTATATAGAGAGAAAATGGAGTGTCTAAGCTAGTTCAAGTTCACATAACATCATGGGCGCTGGTTGCCCAAATACTTATAAGAATGCTTCTTGAAATTCACATTTGCTAAAATGTCTTTTGAAGATGCCAAAATAGAAATATGAGGTCTATTCTGATTGCCCAGAAATATGACGTCCTGCATGGCCTGTTCCCTACCTCCTCTCCAACTTCTTGTGATCTCTTCCCTGCTTGTCTACTGTCTCCAGCACCTGGTCCCCCGAACAGCGCAGGCTCAGTCTTACTTAATGGCCTTCTCTGACCTAGCTTGGCTGGTTCACCGTCACCCTTCAGTCTCAGCTCTCATGCCACCTCCCCAGGAAAGCCTTCCCTGGTCCTTTCACCTGTTTTCCTCCTGCTCTCACATCTCTCTCCTTCCCATTCTTGTCTGTCTTTGGACAGCTTATTTCTTCCAGGGCACACGTTGTAAAGCATATTTCCTTCTCTATTTGTAAATCACCCCACTGCCATCAGGGCAGGGATGGAATGGGTTTTATTAACCAGGAAATTGACCAGTGTGTAAGCTAGTAGGTGTTCAATAATATTAAATGAATGGGTGAATAAGCGAATGGATGCATTTTCTTTTTTACTATGTAATCTCAGGGTAGCTGTGGTGTACTGACAATCTTTCCAACCTTCTAATTGGAACTTGGTACACTGGTTTCCTCCAGAGTCTATGGACTCCTTGAGGGCAGGAATTTTGGTTTTTGGTCTTTGTATCTTAGTGTTTAATTTTGTATCTCTATAGGGCTGTGAATCAGCAAATTTCAGTGGAAGATGTAAAAAAAAATTTCCCCAAGAGCATGCGCTTTGCAGTCTGTGTTCTGTGTGATGGCAGTGGTTTGTTAATATATCAATAGACTTAACAATAATGCTGTTTACTTCCAGGTGTGGTGCATGAGAACATGTTCTCATTAATTTCCTTAAAACAATCAAATCCTTACTAATTTTCTATTTCTTATTTGGGATTAATGATACTTAAATGTTCATATGTGCACTCATTTTATTTTTCTTTCATAAGAAATGCAGTATACTTGTAGAAGATATAAAAACTCAGAAATGAATTGAAAAGAAACAAAAATCACCCATAATTGTTCCACAACTTGAAAATAACCTTTTGCTGTTTCTTACAGACTTTCAAACACACACACACACACACACACAAATTTCATTACTTACAAATAACCAAAATGCAATTGAATACCATTGTGTCTTTATCATTCACTTAATATTATATCAAGAGCATTTTGTCATTGACATTTTTTGAAAATACTTTTTAATGAAAAGATGAGTTATAAGTACTTCCCTAATATTAAATATCAAGTTTTTTTCATGCTATTTTTGGCTCTAATAATTAATTGTGCTGTGAACATTCATGCTTCCAAGTATCTGTTTATGTCTCTGGATATTTTCTTAAGAGAGAGTCCTATATATGGACTCACTGGGTCAAAGATTAGGAATAATTTAAGACACTTGTCCGGTTATCCAAATTGCTTTCCAGGAAGTCATGCCAAATTGTATTTCCACCAGAAGGGTTTGATCATGTGTGCTTCATCCCTCCCTAACTAGCAATGAATATTTTGCTTCTTCACCTATGAGCTTTTTTTTATTTATTTTGCCCCCTTTTGTATGGAAGTTAGTATTTTTATATGGGTTTATTTGATCTTTTATGTACTGAAGACTTTTTTATTCTTGCCATGTTCATGGAAGAATTAGTTTTTTCCAAATAGAATTTTCCTAAAATAATATTCATTAACTTAAAGTGTGCAATTGGATGGGTTTTAACAGATACATTGAGTCATGTAACCACTACTACAGCCAAGCTACAGAACACTATGATCAGCTCAGAAGCTTTCCTGTGGCCCTCGCAGTCCATCCATTTCCTCCGCCTCCTGTGCCTGACAGCCACTGCTCTGCTTTTGTCACTTCATGTTTGCCTTTTCCAGAATTTCGTGTAAATGCAATCCCATCTGAAGCAATTTTTATAACTGGTTTCTTTCAGTGAGCGCAGTGAGTTTATCCATCGTTTCACGCACATCAAACATTTGTTCTTTTCGTTGTTGAGTGGTATTCCCTTTTATGGCCACAACTTGTTTGCCCACTCCCCAGCTGGCCGGCCTTGGAGTTGTTTCCAGCTTTGAGCTATAGGAAGAACGTTCCTATGGAGCATGGGAGAGATTTCTACTTCTTCTTTTTTTAAAAAAGTTACTTATTGTTTGAAGTATTCCATGTAGTATTCCATGTCTCCTTTCCCCCCCATTGACCTCTCTCGGCCCCCACCTCAGTCTTCCACTTCTGAGCAACATGGAAGTCCTGCCACTGGATCTATCCTCCCACCTGAAACAATCATACTAAAAAACTAGATGAAATATAGAACACGGATTTTCAAGATGTTGTATGTGAGATAATGTTGCAGTGATTTCTGAGGGGTGGAAGAAGAGAACAAAGAACAGATGTTACAAATGGAGAATAATCTATGATCTAACTATAGAATATCAGATATAAATGGTCTAAATATTCCAATTAAAAAGTAAAGAAAAATTGCGTGTAAAAAGCAAGAATTAGTTGTATGTTACTTATAAGGAACCTGATTTAAATATAAATCCACAAATAGACTAAAATTAAAAAAGATAGAAAATAGTACGCTACTGTACATTCATAAGAATGCTGGAGTGGCTTTGTTAATGTCAAAGTGGAGTTCAGGGCAAAGCGTGTTCTCAGGGACATAGAAGGTAATTTTATAATGATAAGGGGGTCAGTTCATCAAGCAAACATAGTTCTACATGTTTACATACCTAATAACAGAGCTTAAAAACACATGGAACAAAAAGCATTAGGACTGCAAGGAGCAACAGACAATTACACAATTATACTTTGAGTCTTACTAGTAAATATTTTTCTCACTACTTGGCAGAACAATTAGAAATAAGTAAGGATAGAGAAGTCTTTTTTTTTTTTTTAAATCCTCACTTAAGGAGTGAGGATATTCTTTCCATTGATTTTTAGAGAGAATGGAAGGATGGGGGAGGGGGAGGGGGAGGGGGAGAGAGAGAGAGAGAGAGAGAGAGAGAGAGAGAGAGAGAGAGAGAAACATTGATGAGAGAGAGAGTCACATTGATTGGTTCCCTTTCACATGCACCCGCACCCAGGTTGGGATCGAACCGGCAACCCAGGTACATTGTGCCCTTGACTGGGAATTGAACCTGCAATCCTCTGGTGCGCAAGCCAATGCTCTAACCACTGAGAAACACCAGCAATACTCTCAACCATCTTGACCTGATTGATATTTATAGAATGCTCCACACCACAACAGCAAAATACACACCTTTTTCCCCCACTAGGGCACACAACATTTACCAAGTTAGACTGTATTCTGGGATACTAAACAAGTCTTAATAGATTTAAAAGGACTACAATGATACAAAGTATGCTTTTAAACACAATAGAATTAAATAGAAATCAATAACAGAAAGATCTCTGAAAAATTCCCCAGTATTTGCAAACAATATAAAATACTTTGAAATAACCCATGGGTCAAAAAGGAATCTAAAGGAAAATGAAGTATTTTGTACAAAAGGAATAATGAAAGCAATAAGCATTACCATAATGGGTAGGATGCTGCTCAAGAAGTACTTACTTAGAAGGTATTTATTGCACTAAATGACTTTATTAGAAAGAAAGAAAGCTCTTAAATCAATGATGTGACTAGAAAAAGACCAAATGAAATCCCAAGTAAGCAGAGGAAAGGAAATAATAAAGAGCAGAGAAGAAATCAGTGAAACAGAAAAATAGGAGAGAAAAATCAATGAAACTAATATCTAGTTCTTTGAGAGACCTGTTGTTTGAGACTGTTGGGAGAATCGCGAGTTTTAGAAGAGCTTTATATAAAAGTATTATGAGTGGGTGTTAAATTGTCTTTTCTGCTTCATATCATTTTTCTTTTTTAGACAGTTAATATGGCCAGTTGTATTAATTTAGTTTCAAATGTCAGAAATATTACATTTTTTGGGCAGGTTTACTGCTTATGAATTTTCTCAACAGTTGTTTGTCTAAATAATATTTAATCTTCATTATAAAAAGGCTAGAGGCCCGATGCATGAAATTCATGCAAGAGTAGGCCTTCCTTCTCCTTGCTGTCGACACCTGCTTCCCTCTGGCACCTGGGACCTGGGCTTCCCTCACAGCCCCAGCTTTGTCCAGGAGGTTATCCAGAAAGACATCTGGTCTAATTAGCATATTACGCTTTTATTATTATAGATGTTAGTTGAAAATATTGTGGTAATCCTTTTGTAATTTATGTAAATCAAACTATTATGCCATATGTCTTAAACTTATACAGTGATGTATGTCAGTTATTTCTCAATAAAAACTTAAAAACAAGGTGTCTTCATTTGGTAAAAAAAAATTTGAGGTTAGCAATTCTCCACCTTTCCCCCTACCAGTACTTTAATAATGCCTATCCCTGCTGCCTTTAAGATAGCTTTTATGGTTATATCTTCCAGTTCAAAGGATCTTGCCTTCTATTGTATCTGATCTACTATTAATCCTGTTCGGTTCATCTGTTTCACTGCTGGCATTGTATATTTCCTTCCTAGAAGTTTATTTATTTATCTTTTTTTACATCTTCCCTTTCTCTCCTTATTATGCTCCAGTGTTCATCTTCCTTCCTGAACATATGGACAATATTTATTACAGCTCTTATGTCATCTTTGTTTGCTAGTTTCATTATTTCTGTCATTCCTGGGTCTGTTTCTTTGGATTGATTTTTCTCCTGGTTATGAGTTATATGCTTTTTGCATGCTCAGTAATTTTTAATTGGATGTCAGACATTATGAATTTTATGTTATTGATTTCTGGATTTTAAATCTTACCTCTATTTTCTCAACTGCAGGAGACCACCATGCTCTGTGTGGCTTTTCCTTCCCTATGCTATAGCTTAGAATTGCCTCCAGGCGGTAAGTTTAAGATTGTAGGGCTCACCTTGGTTGTTATCCTAGAAATCCACTGCCTATTGTTCAGTGTCTGAAAACTGGTTTTATATATTTTGTCCAATTTTCCAGCTGTTTAGGAGAAAAGGGAAAATCTTGTCTCTATTACCTCATCTTGGCTAGAAGTGGAACTTTCAGTCTTTTAATTTATATATATATAAATTATATATATAATTTTTATTATATAAATATGTGTATTTATTTAATAAAAATTTTAATTTTTATGGTTAAGTCAATTGATATTTTCTTTTGTGACCTTTTAAATTTATGTTAAAAATTAATTTTTCCATTCATATATTTAATAAATGCCTATATTTTTTTCTAGATTAGAAATAATTGATTTTATTTTAATATATCTGAAAGTTATATTGGAATCTGCCCTAAAATGATATTTTAAGAAGCTATTGACTACTTATGATTGGGGCATCTTTTCTCCATTGTTTTATGGTATTTTCTTCACTACCAATTTTTCTCATTATGATTACTTATAGGCAGCTTATAGTTTACAGTTTATTTTATCACTCTTATAAATAGAATACTTAAAAATCTAGCTTCCAGTTTGTTATAACTAGTATGTAAACAGTCTATTAATTATAAATATTTATTTAGTACCTATATACTTTGGTAGACTTTATTCCTAAGTCTGATAGTTGGTTATTCTGGAAGTAATAGTTAGACAATAATATCATTAGCAAATTATTACTTTATATCCCTCATGCTTTAGGTACTCATAGTACTTTTCATTCTCTGAAATGATATATAATTGTACTTTATTATTTATTTCACATTTACAGTGTATGCCTATTTGTTTGTTTATGCTTTTGGCTAGAACTATTGAACAGAAGACTTTTTTTTCTTTCTTTTGTGATTTTTATGGAGTGACTGTTAGTGATAAATATAAATCCTCCATTTTTCCCTGTAGTGGTCATGAGCTTGTCCAGAGCCATTCTTAATAGCCCCGTCTCTCAGCCAGCTGTGTTTGTCCCCAAGGGCTATTGAATTTTAGACCAAGAAAACAAAAAATTACTTAGAAGCAATTTAATTCAACTCTTTTAATTTATAAATGGAGAAACTAAGACTCAATGTGATGATACTAGTACTGGAATGAGAAGTAACTTGCCTAAATCACAGATCTAAACAATCAAAGAGCTAATAAGAATTTTGGTCTAACTTCCCATTTGGTAATAAGATCAATGAATTAATCCAAATTATATGTTGTGAAACACTATTGATTTGATTGGTGACTCCATAAACATAAAATAATGAACTATACAAAGAGCCTTTATTTTAAAACTAGAGGCCCAGTGCACGGATTCATGCACTGGTGGGGACCCTCTCCAACATCCCACGAGGGGTCCCAGAGTCTGAGAGGGCACTCTCTAAAGATACTGTTGCTCTGCAGCTCCTGCATTGAGCATCTGCCCCCTGGAGGTCAGTGCATGTCATAGCTACAGCCAGTTGGCTGGTCAGCTGGTTGCTTAGGCTTTTTTTTTTTTAATTTTTTATTGTTTAAAGTATTACATATATTAGTACATATATCTCCTCCCTGCTTCCCATGGACCTTCCCCCAGCCTCCCCTATACTTAGGCTTTTATATATATAAACCAGAGGCCCAGTGCATGAAAATTCATGCAATAGGGAGGGGGTCCCTCAGCCCAGCCTGCCCCCTCTCACAGTCTGGGATCGTTCAGGGAGGTGACTGGGTTAAGCACGGGAAGGCACTGTCCCCATCACCCTGCTGTTGCTGCCACTGCCAGCCTCAGTGGCTGTGAGGCCGGAGCCCTGGGCCTTGCAGCCGCCAGTGCTCAAAGCTATCTGAGCCCTGGGCATTGCAGCCACTGTGGCTTTGTGCAGATGGACATCTGGATGGATGTCTGGAAGATGTCCACCTAATTAGCATATTACTCTTTTATTAGTATAGATACTAGGAGTACTGGTTAATAATACAGATTTTTTTCAATAGATGGAGTTACACATATGTTGATATATATGTGATTTGATATGTATGCTATTTTGTTGTATTTACAAGAAGCTTAAAACCTTCATGTGTCAAATTTGCTGAAGGTGTTAACATCAACTTAAAAATGTTTAATTTCATGCCAAAAAAAAAGAGCATCTGTGGGAAGTTTTAATTCATTATTTTGAAGAAAGTGCTGATAAATACTTCAGGAAGCTTATGATAAACATGTTCCATTTCAAGATATTTGTGAATGCTTGTTTAAATGCTTTAAAAGTGACAATTTCAATGTGAAAGACAAAGAATGTCCAGGTCGACCAAAAATGTTTGAAGACCAACAATTACAAGCATTATTGGATGAAGATGTGTGTCAAATTAAAAAACAACTTGCAAGAAGATTAAATGTTGCTCAGCAAACACTTTTTGATTGTTTATAAGCAATGGGAAAGATTTTAAAGGAAGGAAAATGGGTGCCACATCAACTGAACAAAAGACAAATGGACAATGGGAAGATATGTATACACGTAACACAATAAAAAAATACACACAAAAAAACAAACAAAAAGACCAATGGAAAACTGAAAAGTCATCAGTAAAATGTTGCTTCAATGGCACAAGTCTTTTTTGCATCAAATTGTGACTGGTGATAAAAAGTGGATTTACTTTGAGAATCCCAAATGCACAAAATCATGGGTTGATCCAGGTCAACCATCAGTGTTGATTGCAAGGCCAAATTGTTTTGGACAGAAGACAATGTTCTGTGTTTGGTGGGATCAGGAAGGTGTGGTGTAGTATGAGCTTCTAAAACCAGGTGAAACCATTCATACTGAGCACTACTGACAACAAATAATTCATTTGAACCACACTTTGATAGTAAAACAACCAGATTGGGCCAGAAGACACGGCAAAGTAATTTTGCTTCGTGATAAGGCACCATCACACACTTCAAAACCAGTTAAAAGATCTTGCCTGGAAAGTATTAACACACCCACTGTATGCTCCAGACCTTGCTCCTTTAGATTACAATTTGTTCTGATCGATGGCACATGCCCCTTCTGAGCAGCACTTCAAAACATACAAAGAAGAGGAAAATTGGGTCTCTGAATGGTTTGCTTCAAAACAAGAGAAGTTCTATTGGGACGGTATCCACAAATTACCTGAAAGATGGGAAAATGTGTAGCTAGCAATGGACAGCACTTTTGATGTTTCTCTTGAAATTACTGTGTTTTCTTTTATTACAAAATCCGAATTATTAACCGGCACACCTAGTATTCAAGAACAATCATGATGTTGAACTTTCACATAGTGATGTAAGCAAGCCAAGTAAACCAGACTTGTTTCACTAGCTTAAAACTGCAATTTGTATGGGGTTATCAAAATTTTCCTGCCTCTAAAACCCTGGGGAAAATAAACATTGAGATAAAGATCTCAGTAGGGTAAGAGTATGGGTGATTTTTCTTTCTTTGTTTGGACATCTTTTATAGTGTCCACCATAGTATGACACATTTAATATGATAAGAAAGAAGTTAATTCATTTTAAAAGTTATGCTGATGGCATTCAAGAGCTTAGACAACAGAGGACAAAACAAGAGGACCATAATATATGGCCTAATTATGTTAAAGAAGGGCATAATATCCACCTTAAATCCCTCATGAGAAACATATGTGATTACTTGTGCATCTCTTAGAAATGATAACTAATTTTTCTCGTGATCTTATTTGAGGTTAAAATGTGCCTATTGATTTATGCTTTAAAAGGCATGCCCTGAACAAAGCTTTTCCTGCATGTGAAGGTTTCTTTATGCCACAGGTACTCAGTGTAGATTGGCGAGCCTGTCAGAAGTAATCATTTTAAAACAAGATCATAACATATTATGGTAATTCTATGCAAATTTTTAAGTTGGTGGAAGCAGCGAGGTTGACTTGTTTGTTTTTCATATCTCTTAGAGAAACGTCAGCTCGGAGTGTTTCTGAAAGTATGGATTGAGAAGA
This sequence comes from Lasiurus borealis, assembly GCA_004026805.1. Classification (NCBI taxonomy): domain Eukaryota; kingdom Metazoa; phylum Chordata; class Mammalia; order Chiroptera; family Vespertilionidae; genus Lasiurus; species Lasiurus borealis. The sequence continues at coordinate 30,674 of PVJN01008505.1, read as the reverse complement.
ACGTTTAAGCACTCAGGAATGTATTTGGGACTTTAGGGCAAAGTGAAGAAAGTTACAGATGTCTGATCCATACACAGTGTTCCTATTGCAGCTAAAAGCATGGTCATTGAGAAGGGCATCTGGGTCAGAGATTAAGCTGTGGATGAAAGGAAAAGCTTCATTTTTCATAGCATTTTGGATGGAGGCCTACTTGTTCTCTCTCCCAACCAGCAGAAATCAATCCACTGGTGTGAACTTTCCTTTGAAAATTTCCCCAAAGGCTGCTGATAGTGCTGCATGGGAGAAAACCCCAGAAGGGAGAAATAGGAGGGAATCAACGATGCAGAATGAACTAGATAGCACGGGAAGGCTGTGGTCCTAGGGAGCACACAGTGTGAAAAATGGTGAGGTCACTGTGACCCCTGAGACCCGGGAAGGCTTTTAGAGCAGGTGGAAGTTGAGTTGGCTTTGGTGGAGGGAGAGAACTTTCACAGGTTGAAAATACTGGAAGGTGCCGAGACCGGTTTGGCTCAGTGGATAGAGCGTTGGCCTGCGGACTGAAAGGTCCCAGGTTCGATTCCGGTCGGGGGCATGTACCTTGCTTGCGGGCACATCTCCAGTGTGGGGGATGCAGGAGGCGGCTGATCGATTCTCTCTCATCGATGTTTCTGACTTTCTATCCCTCTCCCTTCCTCTCTGTGAAAAATCAATAAAATATATTAAAAAAAGAGAAAATACTGGAAGGGTCATCCAGGGTAGATGGAATGAGTGTACTTATCATAGCTCACCTTCTGGTTTCTGCCCCACACTGACTTGTCATGGGAGCTGTCCCCTTCACCGAGAAGAAGGCATAATTCCATGACTTCCGGTGGCCTTGCGTTCTTCAGAATGTGTTTAGTGTCCATTTCTTCGTTTTTGTCTCCTGTCTGCTGGAGCAATGCCCAGGATAATGTTATTTGCCTCATCTTTGAAACACTATTTCTGATATTCTCTGCCGCCACGGCTGCCTTCTAGAGACTTTCCTCCTTACCTGCCTAACTTTCCTCTCTTTTTGCCTTGCTCCCGGGAACTCTGTTTCTATTACCTTCTTTCAGATTTTCCCAACTTCAGGGTTAACGGTGAACTTAACCCTCTAGAACTGTAATTGTTACTTTTCTGAGCATTCTGAAGACCTCTCTCTCCCTAATACATGGACATATGGCTCAAGTATGCAGAATGTTCTTCATAACCCCACAGTCCTCTCTGCATTTATATAACTCTCATACTAGTAGGTTTTATTTTCTCTTTTTGAAACATATGTTCTCTGCAGAAGGAAGAAAAAGAAGTGTGTTTTCTTAACAAGGTAAAACTGATTGATCATTGGTTTCCTGATCATGACAACTCATACTCAGTCATGTGGTTGATAGCTTTAAGAATATTAATTTCAGACCACAGACTATTTCTTAAAGTTGTGGGAATGGAAGATTTTTAAAAACTTTGGTTGCTATGTTTTATTTTTTACCTTTGGAAGGATGTGCAAAGGTAAAAAACAAAACATAGCAACCAAATTAAAAATTGAAACTTGCAGCTCTGATGCTGTTAGAATTGGGCGTAAACCTGTTATTGGAGGCAATTTGTAGAACCCAAGATTTCAGCTTAAAGATCCCAGTGGTAGAATAGTTGCTCCCTTAACTGAAGACTATACCAGTGAAAGTGCTGAACACCAAGTCACTTTGCTAAGAAATTGAATCAAATCCTAAGAAATCCCAAGTATCAGCTTTGGAACAATGACAATAAAATGATTACTTATAGAGAACAATAATAAGACAAGGTAGACAAACAACCTTGGACCAATCTGGAAGTACTATATGAAATAGTATCTCTCCAAAGTTTGAAGGAACAGTATTCCGAAAGCGGGGGCGGGGGGGGGGGGAGTAAGAGCATGTAAATGGCTTTGTTTAACTTCTTAAATGAAAAGGAGGACTTCTTAGCATTGCTAAGAACAAGATGTTCTATTTTCTTTCTTTTTTTTGTTTAGAAAGAATAAGACATTTCTAATTAATTCAAGAGCTACAAGAGTTCACATTATTTTCTTTCTCTTCAACTTTGCCTTTTGTCAGCATGAGAAGTTTGTCCTGCTCTTTTCCACATACTCCAAAGGGTAGTGACCCAGCCTGGGACGAACAATTTCCCCAGCGGGAGGTACAGGGTGGAATGTGTATAGGAGGGAATGTCAGCCTGCCTCCTGGGCCGTTGACCACCTGAGGTTCTGGTTACAGAAAGGATATGTTAAAATCACAAGCTGTGTTAGCGTGCTGAAATGCTGGAGAGGAGCACAGTGGCTTGTTTTGAAATTCATGGCAGTGTAACCCACTGGGATCTGAACAGAACCCCGCTTTCTTCTTCCCTGGCTAGACTGGCTCAAGTCAAACTGCATTTCTTGGGTCTCAGGTGATGTCAGAGGTAGGAGGTGCTCAACTCTCCTTCTGTGGACAAAACATACCTTCAGCAGTCTAGAGGTCTGAGTTGAAGTCTCAACACTGTCATTACTGGCACACTGAAGATGGCCAAGGGACCTAATCCTTCTGGGATCTAGGTTTCTCAGCTGTGAATGAGGGTTTTTAATGATCTTTACTTCAAAGAATTGGTAGACCTATGTACTGTACTCCTATTATGTTGCAAACAGTTGTTCTGAAAGCTTGTTATGCAGTGACCTTGCTCTAAGAGGGAACATAGTTAGGCCAGCATGGCTCAGTGGTTGAGCATTGACCTATGAACCAGGAGGTCACAGTTCAACTCCTGGTCAGTGCATATGCCTGGGGCTGCAGGATTGACCCCCAGTAGGTGGCATGCAGGAGGCAGCCACTCAATGATTCTCTCTCATCATTGATGTTTCTCTCTCTCTCTCCCCATTCTGAAATCAGTGAAAATAATTTTTAAAAAAGAGTGAGTACAGAAGATAAGTTTACATCATGGGATAGTGGATACATACCATGTGAAGGATAGCAGAATAGGTCACCCCAAACTCTACTGTGGAATGATTATTTTGAGCTGAAGGCAATTGAAAAGAAACAGATACAAGAAAAACTTCCTGCCCTCCCTTCTATTTGCCTAAAAGCAGGACATAACATTTGTAAAAGTGTCCCTCCTCCTCCTCTCTACCAGGAAGGATAGAAGCTAATTACTGGAGACAACTCTAGACCCTTATCACCCCAGAGACAGCGCCTGAGAAATGTCCATAATAAACTTTGAAATAATTAGCCCTTATCTGCCATTAGTTTTCCCATATATTTGCTTTCTCCCACAATTTGCTGCCCCCAAGAACCTCAAAGTCTTGTCACTCCTCTCGAAAAATTTATTGCTCTTTTGTTATAAGATGCTAATAAGCCTGAGTTCTGTCTTCCCTTTGAGTTCCCCATTACCACGTGTTCACCTATGGAGGCAGAATGCACGTAGTATTAATAAACTTCTGTTTGTTGTTTCTTGTTAATATGTCTTTTGTCCCTCTAATTTGTAGGCCCCCAGTCAGAGAATCCGAGATGGGTAGAGGAGAAAGGGTTTTTCCCTCCCCTTAAGATGCACACTTTCATCTCTGTACCCCACACTACGCCTGTGAAAGCCATCACCAATCCATCACAGCCGTCATTCCTGTTGAAACTAGATGTTTCAGAGTATGCCCTAGGAAGTTACCACCCACTTATTGGAATTTTCAAGAGAAAAAAAATATAATTGGAAATATTATTGGCTTTTCTGACCTGATTATATAGGACTGTGGTCGGCAAACTGCGGCTCCAGAGCCACATGTGGCTCTTTGGCTCCTTGAGTGTGGCTCTTCCACAAAATACCCCGGCCTGGGTGAATCTATTTTGAAGAAGTGGCATTAGAGGAAGTTTAAATTTAAAAAATTTGGCTCTCAAAAGAAATTTCAATTATTCTACTGTTGATATTTGGCTCTGTTGACTGATTAGTTTGCTGAGCACTGATCTAGTACAATGGTCAGAAATCGGGCCAAGATCCAAGGTAGTAGCTGTGGAATTGGACCCTCTGCACTTCATTGATAAGACTCTCAACCTTCCGGAAATGACCTACCACGACACGGAGGTGTTTAGTAAAAACGAACTCTATCCCCATCTTTTTTTTTTTTTTTTAAATTTTCATTGAGAAATGAGAGAATAAAGAGAAAGCCTCAGTCATCATTAGGTACAGATGGGCTGTAGTGGTCAGAAGCTCTGGAAAATGACCTTTTATTTCCATTTCATTTCTCTCCCTCCCCAGTGTGTTGGGATGCAGTGACATGGTGCTTTGGGAAGAGCAGGATCCCAGCCTGGCCACCACCCCTGGCTGTGTCTGGAGGGAGCTTGTTATAAGCAGCGGCTCCTGATGTGGTGGAAAAGCCCCAGGAGAGGCTGGTTCTGACTGATCAACAGCTTTGTGCCCGTTTGGCCAGACCATGCTGGAGAGCTGAGTGCATTCTCTCGGAGCTCTCTCTCGCCTGCCAAGGGTCTGGGCAGAGGAACCAGGGGCAAGGATCCACAGGCTGGTTGGAGGGTGGCCTGTGGCATTCACTTCCCCATTTCAAAATGCTTCAATGCTGTGGCGCCAACGTGCAATCAGAGGTAATGCTTTGGGGCTCAAAGAAGGTCCCATTCTTTCCCTCTGCAATCTGACACCTGCCTTGAAAAAGCCTCAACTTCACCTTGACAGGCATCATGCAGACCTGTGATGGTCGGGTTTAGGGGTGCCTGCAGCCGCTCTGTCTTTGTTTTGAGCAGCTTCTCCAGCTTCCTTTTGCAACGGTGGCCTCGTGTCCAGATTCAGAGTTCAGTGACGTGTCCTGGAAGCCTGGTTTTGCAGGGAGACGCTGTTTGGATCTTGGTGGTGGGTGGGCGAGGGCGGAATGCAGTTTGGAGCAGCTGCAAATTGCACATGGCCATCAGCTGTTCTTCGTAAGGAATCGCCTGGAGACACCGTGTGTCTCTGCAGACTCCTATGGGGCACAATTTGTCTGAAAGATAGTGTGTCGGCAGGTAGGGCATTTGAAGTTTACATTGATATTACTACCCATTTTAACTCCTGAGGCAGAGCTAGCTTTTGGCATAGGAGGCAAAGGTGCTTGCTCGGCAAGCCACCCTTTGCTTGGTTACCCAGAAATCTGCCTGCCATAGGTGCAGGAACCTGCGCAAAAGCGCCCACATCGGGACCCATAGCTTTGGGAGGACATGGCTCCCTTAAAAAACAAACTGCAGAGGTGACGAAGAATAAATGCTGGGGTCCAATGACCCTGATTTCTCCAGCCAGGTGCTGTGAGATCTTGGTTACTTCCTATATCTGAACTGCCCTTATCTGGAGGGAGAAGGTGCCAAAGAATTTAGCTGGAAAGGCACTGAGAGATCCTGCAGGTAGACCAGGGCCTGAATGGAGATCCCGCCCATCCAAGTAGAAGGGAACCAAGGTAAACCATTGTGCTCACCTGCTCCTGCTCCTCCGGCCTGGACAGTCCCCACAGGTCCGGGGGGATGGGGGGATGGTCCCTGAGCTCCCCAGCCTTCTCCATTCAGCTTCTCTCTCTTCTTTGTAGGTGTGCATTCAGCGCTCGCTTGCCGCACTGTTGTCATTGCTACATATGTGTGTGCATATTTGATTTTGCTCATGGGAGGGGTGAGTTCAATGGTCTCGTACTTCAGTTCTGTCATGGACCTCTACTTTGGCATTTCTTTTGAATCATAAAGGCCAGTTACATTGCCCGGACCTGTGTGGTACAGTGGTCCAGCCCAGTTTGATTCCCAGGTTGTGGCTCAATCCCCAGTGTGAGGGGTGCCTATCAATGATTCTCTCTCATCATTAATATTTCTATATCTCTCTCTTCTCTCCCTGCCTCTCTGAAATCAATAATTTTTTTTTTAAAAGGCCAATTACATGGGTTGCCATGAAGGGACTACAATACGAAATGTGGATTCGAAAGGGGAAGTATTGCTTTAGCGTTAGGGACTCAGGTTGTGGACTCTTATTAAAGATTTGGGATTAAATCTCCAATCTCGATGTTGTCAATTGTTACCTGTGCGACCTTGCACAATTTAATTAAACTATCTAGTCCAGGCTGTTTCATCATTAAAATGAAGATTACAGCAGTCCCTTCTCCAGAGAACTCTGAGGTCTAAGTAAAGCACGTGGATAACTTACGTGGTCAGGCACATAGGAGTTTTTCCTAGCTCTTAGCTGCCGTGAGCATTGCCACCTGGAGTTAGATCAGCAGGCAGAGCAGCCTCGGGTCATTATACCGTGAAAGAGACTGAGTCTTCTTCTGCTATCACATTTTTGATTCTTTGAATTGTCCTGAATTGGCTTAATCGGGTTTTTAGAGAGTTGCTGCTGCTGTTGACTAGCACAAGCCACTATGGAGCACAGATTGATGTGTGACGTTGAGAAAAGAATTAATGGAAGATATTCATGGTGGATTCATTCCTAGACTTGCCTGTTCCAGGGTTTCCCAAGCTACCTCTGCAAGAGGACCACATTCTTTCAAAAATCCTCTCCAGTTGTTGCAGATGGATGCTTTTGTAAAACACAACACGACCATGTTGTGTTTCCAACCATGTTCATTGCTACACATTTTTAAGTGCTTAGTCTGTGTCTGTTTTGATGTCCCTGTAGAGTGACCCCCACATGGAGAGGCACTGCTCCATCCAGAGCGCTTCCAAGCCAGCTTCTCTGCAGCCAAGGTTTGGGTTGTGCTGACCTCAAAGCGCTCCCTGAACCCAGAAAATAAGACCCGTTTGCAGAGTAGTTTCCAGTAGAAAATGCTTTGCTATTCCATTGAGTTCAAGAAAAGTTCTGAGGTGCTGCTTTTCTGATAACGCAGGTGTGCTCAGCTTGGAAGTTTAATTACCTGAGAGTAAAATAAATGATTTCAATTCATTAACGCAGTCCAATTTATCCAGTAAAATCCCTAATAAGTAGGGAATGGAGGATGAAGACGAGGACTCGGAGTTGGATTAGACTGTAGTAATTTTCTGACGGATGAGCTGCCCCAGGAAGCATCAAGCTTGATTACTCAGTCTCTAATTTGGAAAGTGGAGGTGATAAGAAATTAGTGAAATGATGGGAGAGTCCTTAATGAGAAGCCAGGTGAGGCCAACAGTATTGGGAAGGACGAGGGAATGTCAGCATCAGTCTCATCTAGGAGTTAGTAAGATGGTGGGTAGGTGGTCTTTTTCTTCTGAGCCTTTGGCATCGAGCGGTTTTTATTTGTTCAGTCATTCATCCATTCAACAAAAATATCTTTGGTACCTCCTTAGCTTTTTTTTTTTAATGCATTAAAAATACAGCAATAAACAAAACCCCCACTTTCCAGCCTATTGGGGAAAACAGGCAATTAAACATGCATTTGCAGCCAAGAGCGGTATTACGGGAGCACAGAGGCAGGAAGTCTAATCTGGTCCCTGAGGTCAGAGGAAAGTTTTCTTCAGAGAAGTTACCCAAGTTATGGGCAAGAAGTTTCTAGACAGAAGAAACATTTGCAAAGATGCTGAGGTCTGAGAGAACCTGGTCCGTTTAGGGATCTAAAAACGCTCAAGTTGGCTGAGAAATAAGGCGGCGGGTGAGAGAAACGGGGATTTTGAGATGAGGCAGACGATACAAGAAAGGATATGTGAAGAGCCTTGTGAACCGTGGGTTTATTTCGTTCTCCTAAACACAATGGGAGCCCGGCAAAGGGCTGTGCACAGGAGCACAGAGTGGAGGTGAGATTTGTATGGTAGGAGTAGTATTTTGGCTTCTGTGTGAAGAATTGGTTGGAGCCTGGGAATGCAGTAGGTGACCACTGATGAGATCTAGGACAAGGTGGCCTGAGCTAAGGTGGCAGTGGTGGAGGTAGAAAGCGAGGGACTGGGGATAAACAAGCAGGGCTTTCAATGTATGGAATACAGGGAAGGCTCGGGAGAAGGAGCAGTGGACGACAGCATTCAGGTTTCTGGGTTGGGCTACTGGGTGAATGGTGATGCTGTCTATAGAAGGGGACCCATAAGTAAGTAAGTGTGTGTGTGTGTGTGTGTGTGTGTATGTGTGTGTGTGTGTGTATGTGTGTGTGTGTGTGCTGGCCAGCCTGCGCCGTCCTTGCCTGCCCTCTCGCACAAGAGTTATTAAGATGGGAGCGTGGCTCACAGTGATTGATGGCCTGACGCTGCTCATTCCCCACCTCTCCTGCTCACGGTAAATATTTACTTTTTGTTACACGGGAACAATGAGATTTCACACAGGAGATGGATGACGAGTGGATATATAATATTATGCTTGTCTGACTCCTTTGAACAGCCAACTCTATTTCCCGGCTTACCTGGGGAAGCGGGGGAGGGGCCGCATCACAAGGTGAGGGGTCGGACCTTTCAGAGGTTGCTCCAGAGACTTGCGAGCTGGATGGATTTCTTGGAATTTTTTTTTTTGTTTATTTGTTTTGTTTATTTGTATTTTCTCACTGGAGGACTAAGGGCAGGGTCTCTGTCTGAGACTTAAGGGCTGGTCAGGAGCCATCAGTTACCTATGTATCAACGGTTCTACTCTTTACCCAATAATGTTCCTGAAATGTATTCACATTTTAAACATGGATACGCAATTTAGCTTTGCCCTGAGCAATAATGTCACCCAAATCACGGATGCAATATGCTCATTTTACTAATAAATATTGCCATCTGTATGCAACGGTTAACATACAAGATGCTCCTCGTTTCCTTGTGACTGTGGCCTGTTACGACTAGATGACAGCCGATTTGTGCACAGCTCTCGGCCTTGCCACCTCCTCGCTCTGTGACCCTGTGCTTGTCACGACTCTTTCCAGGCCTCCTCCTCTCCATCTGCAAAAGGAGGCGGGCTCCTCACACACTATCTTTTTTCCACTCTGTTCTCTCTTTCCCTTTGGAGGAAATATGTCTAAGAAGGAAAAAAAGGCTCATGTCGGCAGGCAGGTTAATGTAAACATTTTTCTCACTTACCTAACGACAGTTTCCAATCTCTGCCCGGGAAGCTGGTTGGTAGTTCTTGTCATTCATCTATTCTTGCTGCTCAGGAAATACATGAGGACAGATGAAGCTGCTGAAAGGTTCCGTAATGTAGTTAGGATGGAGGCCAGGTGATGGGTGGTGGCGGGGAGGAAGAGCAGCAGCGGGTGAGCTACTGAGTCGCACGCTCTGCATGCTAATGGCACCACCCCAACTTTTAGCTCATTCATCTTGTATTTCCCACCCCCCTTTCTCTCTTTCTCTGCCACCCTCCCCTTTCCTCTCTCCTCTCCCTCTCTCTGTTTCTCAGCTAATGTTGCATTACCTGTGGCCGCCTGAAAACGTGCCCTCCTGTTTCCATAGACCCAAAGGGTAAGCCAGGTACTACTTCCCCCTCAGAGCATATGGCTGAATTTTATTCTGTCATCTTTCTTAAGAAGGATAATTTTAGAAAAGGATGCCTTTAACCAAAGGCACTATGTCTGCAGGGCAGGGCTGAGCTGAGGAGAACTCTGGCAAGAGGAGGATTGGTTTTGACCCCTAAGACTCCCCCACAAACTCGCCCCCCAGTTCTTTCCCCTTCCCCTCCTGGATGGGGATTCTGGCTCTCCCAGCATGGCCCTGCGAACTGTCTACACAGCTTGCCTGTTCTCTGTCCTCAGTTCTGCTACAGCAAGAAGGGCCTGTGAAATCATCTCAGCTGAGTCCTTATTTTACACTACACAGGGCAACTGAGATTCAGGGAGGGGAAGGACTTGCCTCAGTTTACCATAGTTCCGTTTAGAGGCAGGAAGGGGACCAGCATTTTGATCTGGAGACTCCCAGGAACTTTGGCTACCTCATGGCTTTTGCCAACCACATCCGGGCTCAGGTACTCTGCCCCGTGTTTGTACACTTTAATCACTGCTGGGGCTGCTCCCTCTGAGCACTCTCGCGCTTGTATTTTTTGTTAATACCTTGGCTAGAGATTGTGATTAATGCCTGATTTCCCTGTGATGTTTAAGCAACAGGAGGGCAGGGACGAGTCACTCTTTTCACAGGTCAACGGAGTTCTGTAATAACATAGTAATAGCAGTGAAGAGCAGAGTAACAACAGTGAACTCTCAGTGGGCACTTACTCCGGGCCAGCCTGTGTTCTGAATACCCTAAGAATATTAATTTATTTACTTCCCAGAATCCAGAGATACAGGTACTGTGCTAACCTTCCCCACTCACCAAGTAGGAAAGCAAAAGGTGAAAGGCTAATTAACTAGTTGGAGTCACACAGCTAGTAACTGTCAGAGCTGGGGTTCAAACGTGGGCAGCCTCATGCCAGAGGACACAGCTTACCCTGTGCTGCCTCTCACTCAGCAGATACACAACAGATAAATAGGCAAGAATTCGTATGGGTTCTCCCTTGTAGGTAACTAACTGTTTTTCTCTTGCTCCTTTTAATAGTCTCACTTTGTCTTTTGCTCTTGGCATTTTAATTATGATGTGTCTTGGTGTGATCCTCTTTGGATGCCTTTTGTTTAAGGTTCTCTGTGCTTCCTGGACTTGGAAATCTATTTCTTTCACCAGGTGGGGGAAGTTTTCAGTCATTATTTCTTCCAATAGGTTTTCAGTATCTTGCTCTCTCTCTTCCTCTGGCACCCCCATAATTCTGATGTTGGTACACTTGAAGTTGTCCCAGAGGCTCCTTACACTCTCTTCACATTTGTTGTGCATCTGCTGTGTGAGAGGCAGATGACTTGGTGCTTTTCCTTGACTGTGCTGTACAGAGAACACTCTTCCTTCCAATATCCATGGAGACCAGATGTTTGCGGGACTCTTACAGAGAAGGAGCAAGGACATTTGGCTTTGAATTAGGGGTTCTCTAACTTTACTGTGCTTATGATTTTTCCTGGGTGCTTGTTAATGCAGACCCCATGGCCCTATCTTGGGCCCATTCTCTGAGTCACTGGCAGCAGAACCTGGCGATCTGAGTGGTGCCCATGCCTATACCCTGGGCGGGACAATTGAGAGAATGTGCCTTTTAAAAGTTCTTCATTGAGCAGGTTAGTTAAGCAATGGTTTCTGTTTGGTGGAAGCTGGTGCAACAATTCCTACCTTTTCTGCTTCTCGTGTTTAGGGAATGGATTTTGGCTCATTAAATAACAAAGCCTGGGAGCCAGGGCCTCTCATGGGCCAGAGGGGAAGCAGCACCTGGGTGATTGGTTGTGACTGAACCTGGAGCTTCCGCATAGAGGGGATCAGTAGCCTCCCTCTGGTGCTAAAACAACAGGCGGCTTCTCCTCTGGGAAACACTTCAGTATGGAGTGTGGTTGTCAGAGGGCTCAATAGTGTTTTGAAATAGCGGAGGTGTTTCTGTTTGACTTAGGGCAGGAGGTGTCAGGGAGATAAGACGGCATGCCGGGGACCTGCCCTTGCCTCTGTGGTTTGGATGCACTGCACTGGAACACAAATCTTCCCCTTGGCCAGGGTGAGGTTCATCCCAAAGCATCTGAAAGGCTGGTCCCTTGTTATGTGTGCACAGGGGTGGTCCTGGTGCTTTAGTCTACAAACACTCTCACAGCTGTTCTCCTATTTCTCCTACACCCAGTGGACATTTCCTCACCCACTTATCTGCCCATGCATTCACCGTGTAACCGTCAACACTGGCTGAGCACCTAGTATCCAAGGCACTGTTTCAGGTCCTGTAGACGTCAGGGGTGAACCCAGCAAAGGGGCTGCTCTTGTAGAGTTTCCACTGGGATGCAGATTCATGGTCCCTTTTATTTCCTGTCATCCTATTTTCCAGCCACTTCTCAGTAACTGGTAAATACTTTCTTGTCTTTTTAAGTATTTTTTCAAGATAAATAGGCAAGAATTCCACTCCCTTGCTCAGGCATTTAATATATATAGGTGTATAATAGATGTGTACATATACATGTGTATATATATATATATATATATATATACACATAGGTATATATATAACAAAGATTATATACATATAACCTTTGCATATATAATAAAGGTTGACTCTCAAAAGTCAAGGCCATCATTTACTTTTTCTTTTTTAAAAATTTAATAAATCTTTATTATCCATATTGTTATAATTGTTCCTCTTTTTTCCCCCCATGGCTCCCCTCCACCCGGCTCCCACCCCACCCTCTTCCCTTACCCCACCCCCACTGTCCTCATTTATAGGTATACGATTTTTGTCCACTCTCTTCCCACACCCCCTCACAGCCCTTTCCCCCCAAGAATGGTCAGTGCACTCCATTTCTATGCCCCTAATTCTATTATATTCACCAGTTTATTCTGTTCATCAGATTTGTTTATTCACCTGTTGATAGACATGTATTTGGTGTTCATAATTTTTATCTTTACCTTTTTCTTCTTCTTCCTCTTCTTAAAGAATACCTTTCAGCATTTCATATAATACTGGTTTGGTGGTGATGAATTCTTTTAGCTTTTTCTTATCTGTGAAGCTCTTTATCTGCCCTTCAATTCTGAATGATAGCTTTGCTGGGTAGAGTAATTTTGGTTGTAGGTTCTTGCTATTCATCACTTTGAATATTTCTTGCCACTTCCATCTGGCCTGCATAGTTTCTGTTGAGAAATCAGCTGACAGTTGTATGGATGCTCTATTGTAGGTAATGAACTGTTTTTCTCTTGCTGCTTTTAATATTCTCTCTTTGTCTTTTGCTCTTGGCATTTATATTATGTGTCTTGGTGTGGTCCTCTTTAGATTTCTTTTGTTTGGGGTTCTCTGTACTTCTTGGACTTGTAAGTCTATTTCTTTTGCCAGGTGAGAGAAGTTTTTTGGTCATTATTTCTTCAAATAGGTTTTCAGTATCTTGCTCTCTTCTTCTGGCACCCCCACAATTTTGATGTTAGTACACTTGAAGTTGTCCCATTTGGATTCTTTTATTTTTCTGGGTGAGTATTTTTTGCTTCTTTGTATTTCAAATTTTTGACTTGATTCTTGTGATCCTCTAGTCTGTTGTTAGATTTCTGTATAATATTTTTTTTTATTTTAGTCAGTGTATCCTTAATTTCTCATTGGTCCTTTTTTGTATCCTAGAGGCTCTTGCTAAATTTATCAACCTTTTCTAGAAAATTCTTGAAAAACCTTATAACTGTGGTTTTGAACTCTATATTCAGTCATTTGCTTTCCTCCATTTCTTTTATGTGTAATCTGTTCTTTTTTTATAGTTTAATGTATTTTAATAGCAAACTTACAGGAACAGCACAGAAGACAGACAACATTAAAAACGTGTACTTGCATGTAGGACAACTAAGTTAGAAAACTATAGTGAATGGATGGAATCTACTGTATAATAAAAATGCTGCAAACACCATTTAGTTACCATCAATAAGAAATTTACTTGTTTTAAAAAAATGCAAATGCTGGCATTGTCCAGAAAAATTTAACAGGTTTATTTACATTGTTATAAAGTTGAACTGCTGAAACTTGTTCACTGAAACATTTGATGTTCATTAATGCTTTATGTCCCCGCATTTATATTAAAAAAATTCACACACAAATGAAAATGGAAAAATTGCCAATACCTGATTTCTGTCCGCCATTTTCAACTTTCAATCATATACTTAGGTACCTTTTGACCCCATGGAAAAAACAAAACAAAAACCTAACGTTCAGAACTACCAATAACAGGAAGAAGAGAACTTTTTTAAAAGAATGAAATGTTTTCCATCATAGTAGATTCTTAAGCACGTTTTCCACGTATGCGGCGTGCTAGCTGGATGTCTTTTGTCATGATTGTTACACGTTTGGCATGGATAGCACACAGGTTGGTGTCTTCAAAAAGGCCAACCAGATAGGCCTCACTTGCCTCCTGCAAAGCACCAATCACTGCACTTTGGAAGCGCAGGTCTGTTTTGAAGTCCTGAGCATTTTCTCACACCAGACGCTGGAAGGGAAGTTTGCGAATCAGAAGTTCAGTGGACTTCTGATAACGTCTAATTTCACCAAGTGCGACGGTACCGGGCCTTTAACCATGAGGTTTCTTCACCCCTCCAGTGGGGGGCGCACTCTTTTGAGCGGCTTTGGTAGCCATTTGCTTCCTCCGGGCTTTGCCCCTGGTCGATTTGCTGGTAGTCTGCTTGGTACGAGCCCTGGTACAGAGACCTCTTTACTTACCTCCCTTCTCCTTGGGTTGGAGCTCGGCGAGCTGGAGATGGTGCAGGTGTTGGAGAACTATGGCGGCTGAGAACACAATTCTGTAATCTGTCCTTTGTCTCCACGTTTTGGCTGCTTCCTTGAGTTGATAGAGTGGCTTTGTGTGCTAGGTGTCCTATAGGGCCCAGTGGCTCAGCCTCCCCAGTTACCTGAGGTGGATACTCTTCATGCACCCCTTTGTAGGCTGTGTGCACAGTCTTGTTGTAGTTAAGACTTGATTATTGTTGGTATCACTGGGAGGAATTGACCTCCAGGCTAATTGGCTGTGAGGATCAGCTGTGTCTACACTGGGAGAACTTCTGTGCTGGAGACACCCTTATGGGAGAAGACGTGCAGAAACCTCTACACTCAGCTTGGATGGGGTGGAGTCTCAGGGCGGAGCAGACAGCATTGGTTTCCAGTCATCCCTGCCCTAATAGGCCCCTGTGTCTCAGTGTCCTGTGGTAATCGCTGCAAGAACCTTTGAAAGAAAGCCTCTCTCAAGTTCTGTCTGCCGTCAGATAGTCCAGTTTCTCCCCAAATGATATTGGTTCCTCAGAGTCTGGCCCAGAACTAGAATTCAGTGCAGTTGGGAGCTTTTGTCTCCCTCCAGCTAGAGAAAGCCAGCTGTGTACTCAGTTGCCTGCCCTCTTCGTGCACGCATGCCTCGGTACCTCTGCCTTCCGCAGTTTTTCTGAGTCTCAGTGTACTTTTCTCTTTCTTGACAGTCCAATTTCACCCTGTAAGAGTCTGTGTCCCCAGAGTCTCACCTGGAACTGGAGTTCAGTGCAGTCAGAACTTTTGTTTCCCTCCCACTTGAGAAAGCAAGTTGCGTACTCAGTCGCCAGTCCTCTCCCCGCACACGTGTTTCAGTACCTCTGCCTCCTGCAGCTCCTCTGAGTCTCAGTGTGCTTTTCTCTTTCCTTCTAGTTGTACTATTTCCATTCAGCCAGCCTTCCTGTGGTTCTGGATGATGTCCATTTTTTCTTTTAGTTGTAGTTTTGAAATTGTTGTGGGAGGCAGCAGTTTAGGTGTTTACCTATGCCCCAATCTTGGTTTCTCTCCCATGATTTTCTTTTTCAACAAAGTTTTTTTGGTTCCTACTATGGGCAAGTCACTTCATGAGGGAAGACAGTTTTGGGTTCAAGGCATCTCTCTCTCTCTCTCTCTCTCTCTCTCTCTCTCTCTCTCTATATATATATATATATATATATATATAATATACATAAAAATATATAAAATATATATAAAATTGATTTTTACAGAGAGGAAGGGAGCAGGATAGAGTCAGAAACATAGATGAGAGAGAAACATCAATCAGCTGCTTTCTGCATCCTCCACCCACATTGGGGATGTGCCCACAACCAAGATACATGCCCTTGACTGGAATCGAACCTGGGATCTTTCAGTCCACAGGCTGACACTCTATTCTCTGAGCCAAATTGATTAGGACAAGGCATCTCTTCTCATTTCCCCAGCATGGGCCACATGCCTACTTTTCAGAGTACACATATGAGAAGGAACTGCTGGCAGGTTCCTGCCTGCCTGTGTCTCTTTTTTCATGTCATTCATTAGATAGAATCATGGCAAGAGAAACGATTCCACTGTGTTCTCAACTAAAAAACATGTTAACTCCTGTGGAAAGCCAGGTCCCATGTAAATGTCAATGACTCATTTTATCTCAGAAGGTCCTAAAAACCAACAAGGCCAACTGCAGCTCTCACCTTGATGTGGATGTGAAAGTTTTTTTTTTTTTTTTTACCACATCCACCAATGTTCCCAGCTACAAAACACAGCATTTTGGGAGATTTATTGGCAACAAATTAGCTTAGATTTATTGCAAATTATTGATTTCAGCATGCAAAGGTTAATGAGGTTTGTGCCTTCATTCCGCACTTCTGCTCCGGGGAGAATAATGAGTTTGCCTGAAGATACAAACCATTCCATTAAAATAAACAGATGACTATACGTGCATTCTGGCTGCATTGCGATACTTTTCTCCTCATCCCCTCTCTTTCTTTTTCTTTTCCGACATATTCTGATTTCTCAGGTGGGTTTCCTTTCTGCATGTGAAGAGATAATTGAGGTGATCCTAGGCGCCACTGTTACAAATCATGGGTGGAGCAGAAATGGAACTAATCTCTACTGTCTATCAAGATTCTTTTCTTTTGATCCATCTACAGACATCTAAGTGTCTCATTGTAGAAATGCTGCTCAATTAGAAACCTCAGACCAACAGGATATCCAACCATATTATTAAAAGGAAGAGGTATTGAGTTTCCAATACTGGCTGCTACCCTTTCGACCAGGACATGGCTTATGTAATTTAAAAACATTACTTCTCTTTGACCACTCGCAGTTTTCTGTCTTAATAATCTATTTGTAAATAGCTTTGCTTCCATCTTTATCTGCAGGCTGACATAGACTTTGAGCAGACCACAAACTTTACTTAGTTCACTTATTTCATTCCAGACAAAGTCGTAAACCATCCAGAGAGCTCATGGTCTGTACTCTTTTCAAGGTCTTATGGGAATGAAGAATGCCATCATCTGGGTAAGCAGGAAATAGCTTCTCTCCTGTCTGTGTCTGATATAAAGCCTACATGAACGCAAGCCTGGCTCTTATGGAGAACCACATGGGGAGAACATTGAAAATTGGTTCTCAACAGTAATGTTGGGTCCATCCAAAGACAAATTATATCTTTGCTCGACTATCTTTGTTAGTTTCTCTTTGATTTAACTCTTCTAGGGGTACAGATGAAAACCAAGTTCACATTTTAGTCATGGACAGTTGAGGCTTGGAGGAAAGTTAAATTATATTTTGACTCTCCTTATTTGGCTACTGGGGAAATGAAGTGTAGCAGGGAAGTCTCAGACCCACAGGCTGTGCAAGACCAGCTCTTTCTTCTCTCCACCAGAAAGTCTGGCTGCTCCAATCCCATCCTGATCAGAAACACCCTCAAACCTCTGAGGCTGTCTTCGCCCCTGGATTGATTTCTTGGGGGACATAGGTTAACCCAGTGGTCGGCAAACCATAGTTAGAGAGCCACATGGGGCTCTTTGGCCCCTTGAGTGTGGCTCTTCTACAAAATACTACGGCCTGGACGAGTCTCTTTTGAAGAAGTGGCATTAGAAGTTTAAGTTTAAAAAATTTGGCTCTCAAAAGAAATTTCAATCGTTGTACTGTTGATATTTGGCTCTGTTGGCTAATGAGTTTGCCGACCACTGGGTTAACCTGTAGATTCTTCATCTCCCAGTCAGCCATAGCTATTGCTCTGCACCCCCCTCAGAAGACATTTTGATTGTAGTGGGGTGCACTGGCTTGTTGGTAAAGATCACACTGTAATTCTTTACTGTGTGTACAGTTCTTGAAACTAAAATTAGGAAAATACTGAAGATCCTTTGGGGCCCCTTGGAATCTTAGACTGAGTCAGAAAACTTAGTAGAGTGTTCTAACCCAGCTGACAACTTAATATATCTTGATCTTCTTTGCAATATATCCCATTGGATATTACTAAATGCATTAAATCCAAGGCTTTTATAAAGCATGTTTCTTTTTAAAAAATATATATTTTATTGATTTTTTTTTTTTACAGAGAGGAAGGGAGAGGGGTAAAGAGTTAGAAACATCGATGAGAGACATCTTATCAGCTGCCTCCTGCATGCCTCCTACTGAGGATGTGCCCACAACCAAGGTATATGCCCTTGACCAGAATTGAACCTGGGACCTTTCAATCCGCAGGCCGATGCATAGGTTAACCCAGTAGTCAGCAAAGCATAGCTAGAGAGCTCTTTGGCCCCTTGAGTGTGGCTCTTCCACAAAATACTATGGCCTGGATGAGTCTATTTTGAAGAAGTGGCATTAGAAGAATGGATGTTTCTAACTCTTTACCAGGTCAGAGGTATCTACTGAGCCAAACCGGTTTCAGCAAGCATGTTTCTTAAGTTGTCCATATTGGAAGGCCTTCTGCGATGCTTCCTGTTTTCTAGGATGTTTTCATGTTCTCTATCCATGAAGCAGCAGTTGGGAGCCAGCTTTGTTACTAATGGAGCTTCCAGTCATGCAACTTGGCCATTCAAACCTTGCCCCCGTACTTACTCAGAGTCTAAGAGACAGAGACTGTGCTAAGCAAGAGGACAGGACCTGCACACGATGCCCAGGAGGAACTGACAGACGTTCATTCTGACTGGAGTATAGAGCAGAGGGAAGGTACAGAGTAAGTAAGGGCAGTTCCTATGAGCCACACTGAGGAATTTCAACTTTATTCCAAGGGTCATAGGGAGCCATTGAACGGGTTTAAACAGCAGATAACACTTGTTAAACTAGATAGTTGTTTTTTTTTAATATATATATTTTATTAATTTTTTTACAAAGAGGAAGGGTGAGAGATAGAGAGTTAGAAACATCGATGAGAGAGAGAGATCGACCAGTCACCTCCTGCACGCCCCCTACTGGGGATGTGCCCGCAACCAAGGTACATGCCCTTTACTGGAATCGAACCTGGAACCCTTCAGTCCGCAGGCTGATGCTCTATCCACTGAGCCAAACCGGTTTTGGCGATAGTTGTTTTCTATCTAGGAGCCCCTGGTACATAAAGACGTATTAAAGGAGTCCAGGTCAGAGGCACCATCTGTATTTGCAGACAAACCGCGCTCTATACCTTTCTGAACGCAGCGTGTTTTCTCGGGCTGCCTCTAGAACGTTGCAGAGCAGGCAGTGAGAAACGATTTCAGTCCTACCTGCTCCGCCATTGTCAGTCTTACCTCCGCAAACAGCAGCGACTTATTTCCAGCGGCTTCTCTCCTTCGGCTCTGAGACCCAAGTGACGAAGGCTATTGCTGTTTGGGCTCCTTCTCTGTCCATCAGCGTTTTGATTAAAGTCACTCAGAGGCCCTTTTCTGTGAGTGGAACAGATTGAAGTCTTCACTTACCAGGCTGAGTCCTTGAAGGGGCCAGGGTGAACCATTTCTGCTGGATTCATGCTTTACTTCTCAGCTCTGAGAAAGGGCAGAATGCAATTTTCCGCTGAAATGACACCTGATTACAGATCAGCACAGCCCTGCCCACTGGACCCATTCCTTCCTTGCTTATGTGCCTTCGGTTGTGTGCCATCAGGAAGAAGCAGGCGGCCGAGGAGAAGGGCAGTGGTACCCTTGATGCCTAAAATCTCAGCGAATAAGATGATAACCCTGAATTACTTATGAGCCTGCAGGCATAGCTCAGGCAGAGGCTGTAGCTTTGGGGGCTCATCAGTGCCCTCCACTTTCTATGAAGTGAGAGGGTAAGAGAAGTTTTCAGGTTGTAGATGTAACATTGCTTTTATGTGCTTTTACTTAGTTTACTTATTCCCCTGAAATCTTGCAAGATTAATATATGTGTAAATGATGGATGGGACAATTTTATATTCGCAACAATTTATTGAGGTGATAGGAGAGAAGAGAGACTTAGGGAGGTTTTAAAAGATCCTTAATTTCCATGTGTTTGAAGTAATTCTTTTGTCTTTTTGTTATTAATTTCTAGTTTTATTCCATTATTGTCAGAAAACATACTCTGTATAATTTAAATTTGTTAAATATTTTTTTATCCTACCTGAGGTTATGTTTATTGATTTTAGAGAGAAAGAGAGAAGTGGAGGGAGAGAGAGAAAAAAACATAAATTGGTTGCCTCCCATACATGCCCCAATTGCAACCTAGATATGTATGTAGGTATGAGCCTCGACCAGGAATTGAACCTGCAACCTTTTGGTGCATGGGACAATGCTTCAGTTAACTTAGCCAAGCAGCCATGTCTGTTAAAATTTGTTTTATAATCCAGGTTATGATCTGCCTTGGAGAATATTCTATGGAAACTTGAAAAGAATGTATATTCTGTGCCTGGGAAGAATATTCTATAGATGTCATTTAGATCCAGCTGGCGGTATTGTTGAATTCTTCTAAATCCTTACTAATTTTCTAATTGCTGAAAGCAGGGTATAGAATTTCCCAACTGTAATTATGAATTTACTTACCACATTTTCCAGCATATAAGATGACTGGGCATATAAGATGACCACCAACTTTTCCAGTTAAAATATAGAGTTTGGGATATACTTGTCCTATAAGATGACACCTGGCGTATAAGACGACTCCCGACTTTTGAGATTGTCCTGGGTTAAAAAGTCGTCTTATATGACGGAAAATATGGTATTTACTTTTAGTTCTGTAGGTTTTTGCTTCACATTTTTTTTTTGCAACTCTGCTGTTTTATACATCCACATTTAGCATTGCTGTATTGTCTCCTGGATTGGCCTTTTAACCATTATGTAATGTTCCTCTCAACCTCTTGTAATTTTCTATGCTGAATCTACTTTGTCTTAAATTAATATAGCCATATTTGTTTTAAAAAAATCAATATTTAAATGCTATTTCTTTCTTCTGTCATTTTGTTTTCAATATATGTCATTTGTTTGAAATGGGTTTCTCTTAGGCAATATAATTGAGTCATGATTTTTAATCCATTCTGGCATTCTCTGTCTTTTAATGGGTGTACTTGAACATTTATAGTTAAAATAATTATTGATATGTTAGAACTCAAGTATGTACTTTTGTTTTCCCTGTTTCTTATTCTTGTTTTTCTCTCTAAAAACACTTTTCTGTGGGTTACTTGAAGGTAGTAATGGAAGTTCTACCCAGTGAAAATAGACAAGGAAAAAAAGATAAAAGATATATAGATTAAAAAGGAATAAATAAAACCATCTCTTTTTGGAGATGGCACAATTGTGTTAACACCAAATATTGATAGGAAGGTACAGAAACTAGATTACTTGTACATTTCTGGTAAGAATGTAAAATGGTTCAATCATTCTAGAAAATAGTTTGGCAGTTTCCTTTAAAACTAAAAATGGACTTTCCATATGATTCGGCAATTACATTTGTGAGCATTTATCCCAGATGAATTAAAACTATATTTACAAGAAAGTTGTATGTGAATGTTCATAGCAGCTTTATTCAGCACCAAACTGAAAACTACCTAAATGTGTTTCAGTGGTTAAACTCTGGTTTCCTCACCCCATAGAATATTACTCAGAAATAAAAAGAAATGAACTGTGGATACACACAATAACTCAACATGCATTGGATAAATCTAAAGGGAATCATGCTCAGAAAAAAAAAAGCCAATTACAAAGGGCTACATACAGTATGATTCCTTTTATATAACACTAGAGACCCGGTGCACGACATTCCCCGTGCACTGAAAGCGGGGGTCCCCCCTTAGCCTGGCCTGCATCCTCTTGCAGTCTGGGACCCCTCGGGGGATGTCTGCCTGCTGGCACTGCCCCTGACTCACCAGAGGGGAGCCTGGCTTCTGGCTGAGCAGCGCTCCCCCTGTGAGCACACGGACCACAGGGGAAGCTCCTGTGTTGAGTATCTGCCCCCTGGTGATCAGTGCACATCATAGCAACCAGTCATTCTGCCATTTGGTTGATTTGCATATTCAGGTTTTATTATATAGGATTCTCAAAGTAATAAAATTATAGAGATAGAGAAAAGACTAGTATTTGCCACGAGTAAAGGATGGGATGTGTGTGGCTATAAAGAGGGACCACAAGGAGCTTTATGGTGATTATATCTTGATTTTAGTGGTAGTTACACAAAGCTATACATGTGACTATATTACATAGAACTACACACACATACATACACACACAAAGTGCATATATCTCAATAAGGTACATTACCTGGTTTTGATACTGTGCTAGGTTATACAAGATGTTAACATTGCAGGGGTGGGAGTAGACTGAGTGAAAGGTATATAAGACTTTCCTATACATTTCTTTTCAACTTCCTCTGAATGTATAATTATAGATTATAGTTTTCTATAAGTGTATATATGCATGTCTCTGCAAACCTTTCAGTTTGTTTCATTCTTCTTCATTTCCTATCCATTTCAGAACAATTGGAGAAACAGATGGGTTCTAGGAGATAAAATTGTTAAATACTTTTTATCTTACGTGAGTTTATGTTTATTGATTTTAGAGACAAAAAGAAGAGTGGGGGGGGGAGAGAAAGAAACATAGATGGTGCATATGATCCCTTTCAGAATCCATTTTTAACTATATGGTAAGTAGAGAGAGGCTGACTGAACAAGCTGAGACCATGGACTTGAGACTATTTATGAAAAGACTGTGGTGAGTGGGATGCTTCCCAAATTTTAAGGTGCATTAAGGGGAAGTTTAATGGATCCCATTCAGAGATATTCTATTTCCAGTCTCTGAAGGGTATGGATCAAGGAGAAGTATCACATGATCTCACTCATTGGTGGATAATAAAGAACATTATAAACTGATGAACAAAAGGATAGATACAGAGGCAGTAAAGCTTCAAACAGACTGTGAAATTACAGCAGGAAGATTAAAGTTAGGTGAGGTAGATAAGAGATCAATCAAAGGACTTGTATGCATGCATATAAGCATAACCAATGAACATAGACACTGGG